>CM074725.1:192492047-192639547 GCA_037306005.1 Rhinophrynus dorsalis | reverse complement strand
TGTATTTTCAGGACATACAGTAGAACCCGGCAGTATGTGTATTAATATACCCTATTAATAAACCGGTGCAATACCATTGCCTTTTCTGCACTGCATGGTTCCCACAATATTATCCAATAAAAATGTTTACTTTATATTAGGAATTTAATGCAAACATTTTGAGAGCAATTACCTCATCTAGTAAAGCTATTAAACTGAACCAACAACCGAGCTTCTATTTCACGATTACTGAATGACGTGTTAGTTGCTATGTGAGTGTGATACAAACAGTAGCAGTGTCCAGGTACAAACACTGGAATAGGAAATAAAACACCTCCTCTGGGAAGAATAGAAAGGACAATGTTTTAAATAGAACACAATAAAATGACAAGTGATGATTTAGTGAATTGGTGAACCCTTTGTATGCCAGAGAGTAATCCAAAGCATTGCAGTGCTTGGATACCTCTATGGCACTCGAATAGTTAACCCTTTGAGTGCCGGAGGGGTACGCAACGCATTGCTTTGCATTGGTTCTGAACTGGTGTGAATGAATTGCATGCACTTACTTTAACCCTTTGAATACTAGAGGTTTGCTTGAACACCCCTCTGTCAGCCGAAGAGTCTGATTTACTATGATGAATCGGATTAATTCTGAATTCTGGAGAAAAACATCTGCACACACACACCCCCATGGGGGGGGGGCAAATGAAAATCACCAAATTCCCCATTAATTTCAATGGATCTTTAACCCCTTGAATTCTTCTGAGGTCTCCAAAGCATTGCCCCCAATGGTACAGTTGGTTCTCTCTAACATTGCTCCACGGTTCATGTTCAGGACGCTAAAGATGGCAAACCAGCATTCAATTGGTTAAAAGCACATTTAAATCAATGGAAATTTGTTTTTTTTATTTACCCCCTATAGTGCCTCAGATTTGCTCCAGAATTGCGCCTGTCATCCATATGTGTGCAAAACGACATTAGATCAATGTTCAGGACGGGCAATTCTACAGCAAATCAGTGTTTAACAATGTATTCCGTACCCCTCTGGCACTCAAAAGGTTAACTGGTTAAAAAAACGTTTAAATCAATGAGAATTTCTATTTGTCCCCTACTGTGCGAATGGTTTTGCCCAGAATTCTCCTTTACATCTTAGTACATCAGTCACTAAGGGTTAATCAACTCCTATCCACCGGGGTTTGCCTGTGTGATGAGTTGTAGGCTTCTCTAGCAGTAGAAGGGTTAGTTTAGGGTTAATGGGGTGAGATTGGGGAAGTCACTGGATCTGGGATGTGAAGGGAACGGCTCAGATGCGATTCTGAAGCGTCAGCCTTCAGCCAACCCAGGGGCAGCCAAGCAGAGCTGATCATCTAGTCAAATACTATTTTTCAGCCAATTAATTCCTGCACTTCTCCATGACCCCCATTTCATGGCAGCTTATCTGAGGCTGTTACTTTGCTGGAGCTGTACCAAGAAATCTACTCTGTCCAGGATCCAGATGAGTTTCATTGATGAGATGGAAATTGCCCCCTCCTATCTACCAGAAAGGGAGCCATTCTAACAGCAAGGAATGCTCTGCCACTTATACATTGAGGCTGATGCACTAAGGCCAATGGAGGAATTCTGGAGCAAACCAACTGCGCTATAGGGGATAAATAAAAATTCACAAATTCCAACTGATTCAAATGGGGCTTTAAAGTATCTGAATTGTGGAGACGTGAAACCACTGAGGATGATGTATTAATAATGACATCTGCAATTATTGGACAATCCAACTGAGCCAAAGGGACCATAGTAAAATCTCCCAAATCCCCACTGATTCAAACTGGGATTTTTAACCCTTGAATGCCAGCATTCATTGGGATAAAAGCCCAGTTTCAATCAATGCCAATTTCTAGGTTTTGGTTCGCCACAGAATTGCTGCAGTTCATAGGAAATCAGCGTTAACCCTTTGAGTGCCAGAGGTGTACGCAAGGCATTGCAATGCGTTGCGTACCCCTCTGGCACTCAAAGGGTTAATGTGTGTCTTTTTACTTCACTTTCATGAGAAATTGTACATATCTACTACAGAGCATTCCAGTATTAATTTAATATATGTAAATGTCTGTTTATATTACAGTATAGTGGAGTGTAGTAAGTGCAGTACTTATAGAGACATAACAGAAGGAGGTAACTATCCATACATTAAACTGTCCAGCAGAGCTTACAATCTAAGTGCGTGTGCTGAATATATGTGTATTGAATGTGTAGGGCACAGTTTGTATGAATTTACATTGTATCAGACCCGTGTGGTATAATATAGTAAGGGACAGAGATACAATGCTGGAGCAAACCAACTGCACATTAGGAGATAAATCCTATTTCCGGTGATTTAAATAAGTAGTTTAACCCTTGAAAGGCTAGAGAGGTCTCCAAACTCATTAATAATAATAATAATAATAATAATATGTTTCTATTATTATTAATACTGCAGAAGTAGATACATTCTGGGGCAAACCAACTGTTCAATGGGAAAATAAAATTCTCAGACTTTCCTTGATTGATTGGGTCTTCTAGAGAGAGAGCTCCAGCTTACTGTGAATCAATGCAGTTTACTGTGAATCAATGCATTCCAGACATATCTGCCATTTAAAGTTTTTAAGAGCCTCATTTAAATCAACTGGAATGTTTAGTTGGCCGGTAAGGTGCAGCTGGTATGTACAGAATTGCTCCGGCTCCTCTTAGTACATCAGCCCAGTGTTATGAGGTGGACATCTTTTCAGTGTTCCCTCTAACCTGAGAAAAAGTGAGCAAGCCAGCACTGAAAGAGTTAAAGGGATAGTTATACTTTATTATGAATTTACTTATCCTGCAAGTGTATAACATGTACAGACAAAATGCCTAGACGTTTTATTACTTTTCCATTCGTCTCCTCTTTTTATTTTTTCTACACTTTCATGTCCCTGAAGGACAGTAAAACAATGTAACACTATGCCTGAAGCACTTAGTGCTATATGAAAGGGATGGGCCTCCCAGCCTTCTGCCACACTACAACTGCCATCTTTCGGAATAACAAGAATTGAAGCCTGGCAGCAGCTGGAAGGCCTCACGGTGCCAATCTACAGAATGCTGTCTTGTTTACATTGTATTACTATGCCTGCTTCCACTGTCCCTACTAGAAAGCTCACTGTAAGGAATATAGAAGTGGGTAAAAATAAATAAATAAATAAATAAATAGCCCTTTCATTGCCAGAGGGGTACGTAATGCGTTGCGTACCCCTCTGGCACTGAAAGGGTAATAATAATAATAATAATAATAATAATATAATAATATGTCTCATGTATCTATGAACAAACAAGCCAAGTAAAACATAATACCCAGTCTTTGTACAATGCATTTTATTTGTGTTCTGTTAATATGTATCTGCTTATTGAACTTTCCGTTTTCCGTTCCATTTCCAGCCTATGATTCCTGGTGTGGGGTGGCTCATGGATGCACGAAAAAGCTTGGATTAAAGATTTGCGGTAGGTGGGAAATGATTTAGTTTTATTGATGATTTGAAGTGCTAGTCTTGTCAATACAGTGGCACAGATCTCAGACTATTGGTAAATGGGAAAGTGCAGAAGTAGAATAATTTGTGTAATGCTGGATATTGTATTGAAACAAATGAGTGCTGCTCTATAGTATGGGAAAATGTATAAGTAATTAAAATACACCAAGTTCATTGGAGAAATCATTCCTCCTTAAACTCCCAGATATCTCTTGGAATGGATCTCCAAAGAGCTCCCCTAGTGGAAGTAAATATTAATTATTTAATTTAATGTATGTATGTATGTATATATATATATATATATATATATATATATATATATATACATATTAATAGAAGAAATGGAAACGTACAATTATTTAAAATCCTGTTTTTAACATTTTGGGCCGTTGCAGTTGGTTAGCTCTAGAATTGCACTGAAAACCTATTTACATCTGGGGTATCTGTGCACATGGTTTTTCCCAGAATTGCTCCAGTTGCCATTTACACATATGACCCTTGTCTGGCAAGGAAACCAGTGGTGCTTATCTTCACAGTTTATGATGCCTCTCCTGGCAGAGAAATCGGTGTAAATAATCAGTGCATGAAGACATAATTGCTTTAATTTAAGGCACCAACCGAATGTGATGTTCAGAATCGATATGATGCAGAAAACGGGGCCTCTTAGGTGACATATCGATTTATTCACCATCCGATTCCTTTCATAGACCGTAATAAAATGTCCTTACCTATATCTTATCACATATTTGTATTTGTCTGAGGTGAAAGGCAACAGTGATTACAAGCCCATGGCCTTTAACTGATGATTTATGATTAAAATAAATCCAAGTTTTCGTTGTATCTAATTCAGGAAATGAATGGCTTTGTGTAGGACACAGCCATACATAGAACTCACTATTCACATTGAAGATTATCAGCTTATTGAGTGCACCTTGAATGGTAAAGCCTTTGTTATTAAACCTTTAAGGAGAGGTGGAGTGTGCAACGTATTGTACTACGGCCCCTGAAGGGTTAATATGGTGAATGCTATATAACTGTTCACTAAGATTCACTAGTGGGTATTAAGTATAAGGACAAAAGTTGACAAATTATGAGTCCATTAATCAGCACTATGGGGGACAAATCCCCAAAATTATATTTGATGTAAAATGGGCTTTTAACCCCTTGAATGCTAGAGAGACTGATGTACTTAGAACTGGAGCAAACCATTTGCGCAATAGTGGTGAAGTAAAATCCCCCAAATTGCCTTACCATAAATTGGACTTTTAACCCTTTGACTGGCAGAGGGGTACGGGTTAACCCCCTTGAATGCTAGAGAGGTCTGCAACTTACTGCCCATCAACGCGTTGGCGAATCCTCTAGTATTCAAGGAGTTAATTCCCATCAATGGAAATTTTTAGTCCTTCCCAATGGGTCAGTTTACAAAATTACTACATGCGCAGCTTAACCCTTTGAGTGCCAGAGAGGTATCCAACGCATTGCAACGCATTACGCTGGCCATTTCTGTGGCACTCAGATGGTTAAACGAATAATGGTTTCTGCGGTTTAGAGGATGACTTTTATTCTCTGATGTTGTCATTTACACGAGGTGTAATAGGAACAGATATCCATATAAGTATTTTAACTAGTTGAGTGCCAGAGAGGTGCGCAATGCATTTCAGAGCAATACGTTGCACTCCTCTGTGGTACTAAAAGGGTTAAAGTGGAACTATCACTTTGTATCAGTTTTCAAGATCACCTATATCTGAGTTAGCCATTTGTTATCTCACACAGTGATCAGATTTATTAATTTGTCATTGGAATGGGTAGCAGGGTGTATTATTGGTTGGTATCTGGTTGGCATGCCTATTGGATTTACATTAACTGACAAATACAAGCAGTCAAATGAAACTGTTCTTTTAACCCTCTGAGTGCCAAAGCGGTGCCCAAAACATTGCAAAGCAATGCGTTGTGCACCCCTTTGGCGCTCAAGGGGTTAAATTAAAAATGATCACATAAATATAGGTGCTTTTGAGATCACCTTCAAACCCACCTCTTTCTTACAAAGTGAAAGATACCTAAGCCTTCAATCGCGCTTATTTGAAATGTATTCTCCATGGGCAACCGATGGCTCTCCAGCTGTTGCCTGTACATAATGACAAGGGCTGTAGTGCAGCAACAAGAGCCACACGTTGGCCCCTCATGATCTATTCTGAATATATACAAACTTAATCGAATGTTCTCTTATAAAACAGAAATTCCACATCAGAATAAAAACACATTAAATTAACTGTATTACAGATAATATATATGATATCAGAAACAATCCATAGTAAATATATGTTCTGAATTCTATCGAATCTTCCTTATTTGAAATGTAATCCCCATGGACAACCGATGGCTTTCCAGCTGTTGCCTGTTGGTGATGAGGATAGCAGTAGTTCAACGACAACTAGAGAGCCACAAGTTACCCCTTCATGATCTATTCAGAATATACCCCAAATTAAACGAATGGTCACTTAGAAAACAGAATTTCAGTGTCAGAATATAACCCTTAGTTAACTAAATGTATCATAGCCAGAGTATTGCTCACAGTAAACATATCATCTACATTCTATTGAATCTTACTTGTATTTTATTCTCCTTGGACAACCTGTGGTTTTTCAGCTGTTGCCAGCTGAGGACGGGAGCTGTAGTCCAACAGCCACAAGTTGCCCCCTAATCATGAATTGTACATAATGTATTCTATTTAAACGAATGATATGTTATCAAACATAAATTCAAAATCAGAATATACATTCTTAATAAACTACCTGTATTGCAAATCATACATCAAATATCAGAATATAATTCATAGTAACCATATGGTCTAAATTCTGTTAATCAGATCTCATTTATCAATAATATTCGGTCAACACTATAGGAAGTCATTTAATTATAATTGAATCACCTATCTATCTATCTATCTATCTATTCTTAATTACATTGTTTTTACATGAAACAATTATTTCGAATTATATTAGAGACATATCTACTTTGATCTATTAATATATACATTAAGTATAGTGTATAAACTGTAATTTATGTTATAAAATAAAATACAAATAAAATAACGGTAGGTGTTATTAACCCCTAGAGTTTCAGTGGGGTGTGCAACTCATTACAAATCAAGAGTTAAGGGCAATGCCCACGAAATAAATGAAATAATAATTTAATTACATCAAAGAGAACAAAATAAAAAAGTCCCCAAATTAACAATGATTTAAATGGGGAATTTAACCCATCGGATACAAAAATGAATGTGGCTGATGCACTAAGATTAATGGCGGAATTCTGGCGCAAACTAAGTACACTATAGGGAACACATACACTTTTCTAGACTTACTACTGACTTAAATGGGGGCTTTTAACCCTTCGAATGCTAGAGATGTCCCCAACGCATCTAACTAAATCATTGTGAACAACCTGTTTACATCGTCCACAACTGCTCCACTTACCTCGTGCTAGCGCCCTCTACCGTCTCTCCCAAGCTAACATAAACGTGCGCGTCACAGTCACAGGCGCGTTCATGTTTGCATTAACTTTGAGTGCCGGAAGGGTACGGAATGATACTCCTCTGGCACTCAAAGGGTTACGTGCCTAGAACTGTTAGACATCAATGACTGGATCTGACTGCAATTAGAGGAATCCTTTCTTTCCACAATTAACAACCAGTTAATTATGGCGAGTACATTACTGTCTGGCAGTCAAGCTCCTTTAGATTAGGCACAGTGTGACATCCTGAAGGGGAAGGGGTTAATACTAATGGCAGCACAGCGTTCTGAAGACCCTCAGAAAGGATTTTGCATCATCTCAGTATCAGACATTTGTCAGGCTTATCTCCCTGGAAAACACAGGTCTCCTGGGAGGAAAGATTAATGAGAGGAGCCCATTAGGGTGGGAGTCTTCAGGGACCTGTTTTGGAGAGATAGCTTTTCCCAAAGACCCACTGGGACATATATATACAAATCCAGCGCTTTCACAGATGTAGGTATTTTATTGGGGTGGAAGACTGATATCAGAGTGACTTATATGGCATTGTAACCATCAACTGTCTATTATCTCTATGGGAAATCACCCAGACCTGGTTCGCACTTCCATCTTAGGTCTAGACAAAAAAAACTATACATGTAGTGTGTGTAAAATAGCAATGTTGTTATCCAAAAAATATATTGTTTTGTGTATAATCACAATCATATCATATTATTATGTTTAGTGTAATTTATTAAATAATATCTACGACTATAATGGTATACCGTCTATGCATTATCTTTATTTCATTTAGTAATTATTTATTTACTAGTGTAAAAGCCAGGGCCAAGGTCCAGGGGATGTTAAGAGGCAGGTCCTGTTCTACGTCCTGCTGCCTACCCAGTCATGCACTATAGCAGTGTTTCTCAACCAGGGTGCCCTGGCACTATGGTGTGCCACAGACATCCACTTAGGGTGCCTCACTTTATCTATAATACTTTGACAAAAATGTGCATGTAGACTTACAACTGTATATTTAAGGCAATTACTATGCACAATATGTTTATTTTAGTTGTGAGGTTTAACAATAACTCTATATTTATGTATTTTTAACCTTCATTACACCCTTGACAAATGACATATAATGATAGGGGTGCTCCGAAAATGCCAGACTGCACTTTAGGTGTGCCTTGAGCAAAAAAAGCTTGAGAACCACTGCACTATAGAGACTGCCTGAAAGCACAGAATGTTCACAGCACAGAACTCCCAGCATTCTGTGCGTTCTGGCAATCTCTACTGAGCATGGTGGTCTCTGACAAACATCCTAGCAAATTATTATATAGGGTGTGTTTGTTTATTTATTTATTTCATTGTACCCCTTGGGTGCTAAGAAGCACTGACGCTGGAGACCCATACCCCCCAACATTTCAAATAGCAAAAGAGTGACACCTGTGTTTTAGTAGCTGCTGCTGGAGGTGAGGCTGGTCCGTGAGGCATTGCCAAGAACTTTTAAGTTATTTCATGACCTATTAACACCTCCTTGTGTAACTGAATAAATGATTTAGAACAAGACCAAATTATTTTATTTACACAGACTCATTTATAAACACATATACTGAAGTTTAAACAAACATTAATGTAAATTTTATTGCTGTGTACAATGTGATACACTTATATACATGCCACATAGTATGATCTCCTGAAAAGAGGGACACCAGGGTGGGAAAGAGGGACAGAGGGATTTTGGTCTCAAAGGGGGACTGTCCCTCCCAAAGAGGGACACTTGGGAGATATGGGAGACCTCCCCACTATTCACAGGGTTAATTTATTTTACATTTATTATTTGTTTATTCCTGGTGTTCTATTAACCTAAGTGGATTTCTGCAGATAGGGGATTTATGCAGTTTTGGACCATACCAACTGCACCATAAGGGATAAATATTCCCAATTGATTTAACACTTTGAGTGCCAAAGAGGTGCGTTGCGCATTGCTCTGCACTCAGAGGGTTAAATTGGGGCTTGTAATCAAATGAACACAGCGAGTTGGATATCTAGCATCCAAGACCAATTTAAATCAATTATATCCCCCATAGTGCAGCTGGTTTGCTTCACTGCGCCTCTTTCACTTCCTACATGTGATACTTCTGTATCTGGTTTTACAAGGAAATGTGCTTCCAGCTTATTACCCAGAGGTTCTCCAGGAGAAGCCATAGGCGATAAAGGTGGGCTATTTTGGGGTCCTATAAATAGCATCTGGTAGGGATTTAACCCTTTGAATGCCAGAGAGGTATCCAATGCATTGTATACCTCTCTGGAACGCAGAGGGTTAATGGTCCATTCTGTTAGCAGCCCCCACAGTCTGATGCTCGGTCTCTTCCCTCTTACGATAATTCAGTAGGCCGAGCAGGTCTGGTACCATAACGTTCCAGAGAGCTTGGATGCCGCATGAACCAACCTAATCTAGGCTCTGGAGGCAGCCTGCTGGACCTGTAAGCTGAATGGGGCAGCCATGGGCATATGGTCCATAACCGATTGGGAGATCACAGAGGGACATTAGCTAGGGCCACCGACTCTCAAAGGCACTAAAATGGTTAACCCACTGTCTCATTGAATTGCCACGAACATACTACATATCTTAACTACTCCCTGACACTCTCAATTTGGTTTCAGCTATATAATGTTGGATTTAAAGCATTTTCAATCTTGGATTTAAAGCATTTCCACTGGAAAAAGGGAGATGGGGTGGGGGGAGGTTGACATACTTAGCACATCTGGGGGTTATGCACAAGAGTGTGATACAATGAAACACTCTCCAGTTCCTATTTATTTGATGGAGCCTATGAATGAAATTAAAACTATAGCCTGAAAAATCTTAATGCATAAATTCCATACAGTAACATAGGGATTGGAGAGTTCATCACACAGGAGAGTTTATCGCCTCTTTGTAGATATAAATGGGGATTGTAATCCCTAGGATGCTACATCAACATCTCTGGTATTCAAGGAGTTAAATACCAATTATATAACTGTGTATGTATATGTGTGGTTGTGTGTGTATATATGTGTGTGCTTGTATATGTGCATGTTTCTCTGTGTCTTTGAACTTTTGTGTGTCTGTGTGTGTGTTTGCATTGTTTGCGTGCGTATATGTGTGTTTGCATTGTTTGTGTGTATTAGTGTATATGTGTTTGTGTGTGTTCCTGTGTTAGTGTGTGTCTTTGTGTGTGTCCCATTAGTAATCTAATTAATCTAATTAGTACTGCTCTCCTGATGCTTCTAATGCCTCTCCCTATACAACCTGTGTCTGTGTATGTATTTGTGTATGATTGTGTGTGTGTATCTTTTAAATATAGACACACACATATACACAAATCCCTGCCTAACACTCATTTCCTGTTAGTAATCCTCCCTTTAACAGAGTTATAAGTGAAAAAGACAGAGGGTTAAGTCTGGCTTTTCCTTGAGTTTTTGATCACACAGCTGCTCAAGACAGTGTATCAGTTCTATCTCTCTCTGCACTGTTATCATGATACATTGTATAAAACGTACACTTTATGGTAAAATATATCATTCTACCTTGTGCACAGATAGCTAGAAGTGGTATCTTCTCAGAATAGCAGAGCTGATAAGACAGTGGTTCTCAACCTTTCTAGTGCCACGACCCTTTGATAAAATTTCCCAAGTTGTGGGACCCCTAACAGTAAAATTATTTTCGTTGCTCCTTCATCGCTGTACTTTGCTACTGTTATGTTACAAAAAAAAAAAAATTCTGATGGTTTTAGGCAGGGGTCAAGTCCTGAGAATAGAAGTATGGGAACTCACCCAAGATTTCCCCCTACCCAAAATAAATATGTATGGCTCACGTCAAGATTGTTTCTCTCTATACATGTGTGTGTGTGTATCATTGCATGTATGAGTGTGTCTATCTCACTGTATGTATGTCAGTGCATGTGTGTGGGAGTTTCTTTGTCTATATGTGTGTATATCTGTTGGATGTGTCTTTGTCTCTATTACTGTTGCATGCATGCACACACCTTGCCCCCCATCATCTCCACATTGCCCTCACATTTCCCCCCATCAGTTCCATACTGCCCCATCAGCTCCAACTTGCCCCCTCATCTCCATATTGTCCTCACATTGCCCCATCATCTCCATATTGCCCCCATCAGCTCCAACTTGCCCCTCATCAGCTCCACATTGCCTCATCATCTCCGTATTGCCCTCACATTACTCCCATCAGCTCCAACTTGCCCTTATCAGCTCCAACTTGCCCCCATCAGCTACATATTGCCCTCACATTGCCCCCCATCAGCTCCAACTTGCCCTGATCAGCTCCAGCTTGCCCCCATCAGCTCCAGCTTGCCCCCATCAGCTCCAAATTGCC
The DNA here is from genome assembly GCA_037306005.1 of Rhinophrynus dorsalis. Taxonomy (NCBI): domain Eukaryota; kingdom Metazoa; phylum Chordata; class Amphibia; order Anura; family Rhinophrynidae; genus Rhinophrynus; species Rhinophrynus dorsalis. The sequence goes on along the minus strand of CM074725.1, from coordinate 192,628,168 downwards.
CCCATCACCTCCATATTACCCCCATCAGCTCTAACGTGCCCCTATCATCTCCACATTGCCCCCATCAGCTCCACATTGCCCCCATCAGCTCCAACTTGCCACCATCAGCTCCATATTGCCCCCATCAGCTCCACATTGCCTCCCATCAGGTCCAACTTGCCCCATCATCTCCACATTGCCCCCCATCATCTCCATATTGCCCCCTATCAGCTTCAACTTGCCCCCATCAGCTCCACATTGCCCCCCATCAGATCCAACTTGCCCCATCATCTCCACATTGCCCCCCATATCATTTCCATATTGCCCCCATCATCTCCATATTGCCCTCTATCAGCTCCAACTTGCCCCCTTCAGCTCCAACTTGCCCCCATCAGCTCCACATTGCCCCCCATCAGGTCCAACTTGCCCCATCATCTCCACATTGCCCCCATCATCTCCATATTGCCCCCTATCAGCTCCAACTTGCCACCATCAGCTCCAACTTGCCCCCCATCATCTCATATTGCCCTCACATTACCCCCCATCATCTCCATATTGCCCTTATCAGTTTTTGAGTGCCAGAAAAAAAACATTACCTGTCACTGTTGCCTGTCCTTGGGATGATTGATGTGTGGCGCGACAATGCGTTGTGTTGCATTCTGGGACCACTGCGATGCTGTGTGTTGGAGCTGCTCAGCTCATTCAATGCAGGAGTTCCGTGGGCCCCAGTCCTTCCATAACAAACATACTTCCGGCTTGACATATCTCAGGAGCCAATGGAACGGCTCCACTGTATTATAAATGTGAATTGGAAGCATCACGTCACTACTCTGGTGCACTCGGTCCAGGCCTCCGATTATCCACTCAATTAAATGTATAAGGGCAAGCTACCCAAGCGGCTGGGGGCGTCTAAATGAAAACCCTGCTAGTGGAGCCCTGGTTTTAGGCGACCCCTGGCAAATCGGGGGTCACAACCCACAGGTTGAGAAAAGCTGTGCTAAGAGAACACATGGCACATCCTTGAGGCACAAAAACAGCTATGAGATTAACAGGGTTAACCCATTGAATGCTACAGAGTTCTCCAGTGCATTGTGAAATTACTGGGAATTTTAATTCTATGGTGTAGCTGGCTTGGTGCAGAATGGCACCTCTTTAACTTGATGAATAACGGGCCATAGGGCCTTATGCAATAAATAAAAGGGGCGATTGTGGAGCAAACCAACTACAAGACAGGGGACAAATACAATTTCACATTGATTTAAATGGGGCTTTAAACACCTTGGGGGTTATGCGCTAAGGCGTGATAAAGAGATGATAAAGTGGAGATAACCTCTCCAGTGATATCACTTCTCCAGTCCCTATGTTATTCTATGGAGCTAATGCACTAAGATTTCTCCAACTTTGAAGAGTTTAGTGCATAGTTCCCATAGAATAACATAGGAACTGGAGATGTCATATCACTGGAGATCTCATCTCGCATTTATCACCTCTGTATCACGCCTTAGTACATCTCCCCCCCTGCTTTGCAGTGCAGTGATGATGTCTCTTGCATTGATGGGGTTAAAAGACCCATTTAATTCAGTAGGAGATTTGAGAAATTTATGCTAATGATTTAACTGAGGCCTATAACCCTTTGAGTTCCCGAGAGGTATCTGCGTTGGATAACTCTGGCACTCAAAGGTTTAACACCTTGAATGCTAGAGACATTTCCAACACGTTGCCTCACAATGCATTGGAAACCTCCATAATATCCAAAGGTTTAAAGTGTATATAAACTACATCCTCAGCCTCCCGTAATCTGGCTCAGTTATCATCATATTATACATCTGCCAGTAGGTATTAAAATGTCTGTTTATCAAGACAAATACACGAGTCCTTCCTTTGGCATCAGATATTCTGCCAGTCCCCTGATTTGATATCTGCAGATAAGGACACAGCATGCACACACACACACACTCATTCATTCACATACACACATACAGGATAAAAGAGGTGGCACACACAGGATAACCTGGGCTCTGAGAGGTGAATTAGGGGTGCCCAGTGGAAACATCATATGTTCTCATGTGAACTATACAAAATTGTTTAGTATTTTCTACACGCACAGCTGTCAGGTAACAAACCAGCTTGAGGAAAATCAGGTCTGAAGCAAGGGGAGGAGTGCCTTCATTTCTAGATAGCAGTGTGTGTGTGTGTGTGTGTGTGTGTGTTTGTGTGTATGCATGTGCATGAGATGGGGGTTGTAATAGAGAGATAGAGTTGTGTACTTGTGTGTGTCAGAGTGAGTGTGTCTGCTTGTGTGAGTGTGCGCATAGGTGTGTGTCTATATATTACAGAGAGATAGAGTCATTTATGTATGTGCTTGTATCTGTCAGTGTGAGTTTCTGTTAGAGCTTTGGTCTGTGTTACAGAAAGATAGAGTTGTGAATGTGTATAATTGTCTCTGTCAATGTGAGGAGTTTGTGTGTTTGAGAAAGGTATAGAATGTGTGCATATGTGTGCATGTGTTTTCTGTTTGTACATGTGTGTGTTTGTGTGTGTGTGTGCCTGTCTCAGAGTGTGTCTAACTCAGTGTGCGTATGAGTGTGTGCATGTGAATGAGAAAGATCGAGAGGCAGTGTGTATGTGTATGTGTGTGAGTGAGACATTGTGAGAAACAAAGAAAAACTGTGAGTTCATGCTTGAGAGAGAGAGAGAGACATTTTGATGAATATACAAATTCACCAGTTCAGCCTCACTGCTGTTAGTGTATGCACTTTAGTGCCTGATCACTGTAATGCATGCCATGATTAGAACTTTAATGCAAGCCAGCCCTCTCCACCTGCCCCATAGCATGCACCACACACTGGAGTAAAGTTACACAATTCCATCTGTGCCTTGCTTAACGGTTAGTAATGTGGGCTAATGATGAAAGCTCTGATCATTCTTTAACCCTTTGATTGCCATAGGGTTATCCAGGGACGGACTGACAGGACCCAGGGCCCCTGGTCCAAAAAGAGGTCTGGGCCCCCTGCAGAAATCTCCACATTGCCCCTTCATCTCCACAATGCCCCTTCATCTCCACAATGCCCTTTCCACAATGCCCCTTCCACAATGCCCCCTTCATCTCCACAATGCCCCTTCCACAATGCCCCCTTCATCTCCACATCGCCCCTTCCACCATGCCCCTTCATCTCGACACTGCCTCTACCTCCAGTCCCTGGTGGTCTAGCGGCATGGCTTAATACTGTGCGAAGTCCCGCGCACCTCTAGTAATGCAGAGGCTGGGAGATGATGTCATCTCCCAGCTCTCTGTATTACTAGAACGGCGTGCCGACGGCCATTGTTGGAGAGCTGCTGAGCAGCGCTGGAAGCGGCGGCGGGACCCCTTTGGTCACGGGCCATCGGTCCGTGACCGAATGCCCATATGGTCAGTCCACCCCTGGGGTTATCCAATGCATTGCAAAGCAATGCATTGAATATCCCTCTAGCACGCAAAAAGTTAACATTTTTGTAGTATGAAGAACTTTATTACAAGTGTGTACACTTCGAAGTTCATCAGCAACTGAATGATAAAGTTTCCCTCTCCTGCCCATTTTACCCATGTCATGCTGCTCTCCAAGCCCATCGGATGGAGCACAGTGAGAAAGATTGACCTTCCCTGTGAGCTGTCCTGTCCGATGACCGGATTCCACAACTGAAGGGAGGCAGCTTAGTCTGGGTAAAAGGGGCGGGGGGACATTTTATAATTTAATTGCTGATGAACTACGAAGCGTACACACTTATAATTCAGCTCTTCATACTACAAAAGCTTTAAAGGGGTACTTTCACCCCCGAGACACTGTTATTTTATTAGTGTACCCCAATGGTGTAAGGATTGGTGATTTTTTGGGAAAAAAAATTAATAGCTTAAGACATATTACATATTAAAGTTCGCATTGATACAGCCCAGTAGTATGATGTTGCCACACAATTTAACACAATAGGTAATCAATAAATATAGTGTGCTAATCTGGCGTCGTGGTCAGGATGTGAATCAAATGACAAACTGGATGAACACCACTTTATTACAGTGGCCCATATAAAGCTTGATTGGGAATATTTCCATCCTGACTACACCACCATGTGAGTGCATTATATTTATCGATTACTTATTGTGTTAAGTTGTGTAGTTATATCACACAGTTGGAAGCCTTCTCTTTTTTCCTTGTTTATGCGATTGTGGTCAACAAGTTTTGAGAGGAGCAGTCTTAAATTATACACAATACCAGTGTGTCTGGGGCAGGGAAATATCCCAGGAGTTCTGTTTTCTAAGACTTATACATGTAATATCTCAGCCAATATTCTTGTAAGTACCCAGTCATGACACACATATGGTGGTGTTTTTGAATTGTATCCTGTAATTGTACACAAGGGGTGCCCCCTCTCCTTTTTCACTTTTTTCTACAATTGAAATTGTGCTACACTAGTGTATCTATAGTTTTAAAATTGAAATGTAGTTTAGTGATATCACAGAGCTTACAATTGAAATGGTGCAACACAAGTGATACCAGTTCAATCGCAAGTTCTGTGTATCACTAGTGTCAGCTTTGTAGTTCACTAGTTCTCAGCCTTGAAATCATAGAAAAACAAGTAACAAAGCATGAGGCAATTTAAAAAAAAAGTGTCTCATATTTAATTGAACTGCTTCCTGGCTGGATGTCCAGACTGATTAAAGGGTTAGTAATGTCTTATATTAATAAAATGTTATATTGTAGATACTCAAAAAATAAATTAATAGATGCCATTCCGATCTCTAAAACCATTTTAAAGTACCCCCCCTCCCCTTGTACTGATGTCAGCTGTAAAGCTGACAGATGGAAATTTGAGTAGTGTGACCCAACTGCGTCTCTTCAGCAGAGCCGAGATACCATAATCTAAAAAGAAATACTTCATTGGAACAGGCTACAAAGTATGCTTGGTTTGTAAGCACACTTTGTAGGCCATTCCAGTGAAGCATTTTTTAATTTTAGATTGTGGTATTTCGGCTCTGCTACAGAGCCGTCTGCCAGTCCTGGGACCAGGATCCTCTTCTGTCAACTAGAGGCTGATGTCAGTTCAAGGGGAGGGAGGGGTGAACTTTAAAATGTTATATCTCTCAAACCTTAAAGGTTTGAGAGGTCGGAATGGCATCTATTGATTTATTTTTTGAATATCTACAATATAACTTTTTATTAATATAAGACATTACTAACACTTTAAGTGCTGAGCAGTGACCTATTCGTCCAAACCTATGACTGAAGGGGGCTGACTGCACCACTGCCCCTGGACCAGCCCTCCACTTTGTATAAGATAAGGTATCAATGAGAGAGAACATGTTTGTGTGTGTTAGTATTTATGTGTGTTTGAGGACGATAGATAGATAGATAGATAGATAGTGTGAATGTGTGTGTCCCCAAGAGAGAGATCTTGTCTAAGAGCATGTGTCTTTGAGATTAACATAAAGTATGGGTTTCTTTGTGTGTGTCTTCCACATTTGAGTTTTTTGTTGTTGTGAGTTTAAGATAAGGAAATTATGTGTGTTTGTCTATGTGTGTATTTGCTTGTGCGAAAGGGAAATATTGATTATGGCTGGGTTCACATAGTCTGTGTGATGTCAACGGACACAAAAATGCAAGAAAAAGGTATCATTGTGTCCAGTAGTTACAGGTCAATGCAGACTGCTGTGTCTTTCTTCTCACAGTGTGTTAGCACTCCTACAAATTTGTAGCATGTAATTCTATGAGATCAGAATGGAATTGCACAAACATTGCAGGTAGCTGCGTTTTCAGTGTGATTTTGTCATTACCATTTTTATTCAGAACATGGAATTCTGGGAGAAAAAAATAACTTACTACAATGGGGGTGTATGTGTGGGAGAGTGAAGAAGTGAAAGAGAGACAGAAAGGGGGATTCTATAGCTGATGTATTAAAAACTGGAGCAATTCTGGTGCAAACCAACTGCACCACAGGGGGCAAATAATTATTCTCCAAGACTGTGTGTACAGGAAAGTGTGTGTGTCAGAAAGAGTGATAGAGAGAAACAGAATGTATGTGTGTTTGATAAAGAGATTGTGTGTGCATGTAAGAAATATTGCTTAACCCACTGAATGCCAGAGAGGTATCCAACGTGTTAGAAACATCTCTGGCATGCAAAGGGTAAAGAGAGCATGTAAACAAGAGAAAAGACAAGTGTCTGCTTGGCCAAGAGAAAGAGAATGTGTGTGTGTTTCTATAGTGTGTGTGTGTGTATATATAGTGTGTGTGTGTATAGTGTGTGTGTGTGTGTGTGTAAAGTGTGTGTGTGTGTGTGTGTGTGTATAGTGTGTGTGTAAAGTGTGTGTAAAGTGTGAGTGCATAGTGTGTGTGTGTTTGTATAGCGTGTGTGTATGTGTATACTGTGTGTATGTGTATAGTGTGTGTGAGTGTGTGTGTATAGTGTGTGTGTTTGTGTATAGTGTGTGTATAGTGTGTTTGTGTATAGTGTGTGTGTGTGTGCATGTGTGTATAGTGAGTGTGTGTACAGTGTGTGTGTGTGTGTGTGTATAGTGCGTGTGTGTGTGTGTGTGTGAGTGTGTGACAGAAATATTCTGTGGCGGATGTACTAAAAATAATTGGAACAACTCTCAGGCAACTTGACTGCACCATAGGAGAGAAATACAAGTTCCACAAGAACATGTGTATGAGTATATATATATATATATATATATATATATATATATATATATATATATGTGTGTGTGTGTATTGGTGTATTAGTGTTCATGTAAAGAGATAGAGAGATGTGTGTTTTGTGTTTGCCTAAGAGAGAGAAAGAGAGATAAAGAAAGAGAGAGAGAAAGAAATAGAGAGAAAGAAAGCGAGAGAGAGAGCAAGAAAGAGAGAGAGAGAGAGACTTTAAAGCTACAGGGTTATAATTCCTATTTAAATCATTGGCATTATGGGGAATGTGTATTACCCCCCCCCCCACACACATACACACACACACACACCCCTGACACTCACAGTGTTAATACAGAATAGAAAATGTGTAGGGTTGTTACATAAAAATATAAATCAGGTACTGATTTCTCATTTGACTTTTAATTACACAATACTGTGTTCTGAACTATCCTTTCAACTACTCAATAAATATGTTTCATTAGACATATCTCATATTCCTTTACAAGATTAATATTGAACTGCTGATAAAGTGTGAAGATTGGTGATTTCAAATAGGTCCAATTTATGCATGATGGATATTTTCAAAAAAATAACTTTGCAACAAATGAAAGACAGACCGACAGACAGACAGAAATACATAGAGACAGACAAATATAGATAGATAGATAGATAGATAGATAGATAGATAGATAGATAGATAAATAGAAATAGAGATATATAGATAGATAGATAGATAGATAGATAGATAGATAGATAGATAGATAGATAGATAGATAGACATGGTGTGTGTAATATTTATATATGAATTAACCATTCACAGTTCACCAACTCAGTGATGTTAGATCTGTCATTCCTGCTAAAAGGTAACATGTTGGACCATGGATCCTTTCACACAGATAATTGTAGCTTTGTGTGATTGCACTGAAGTCCAACAGGCTGCAACTCTCCTGTGTTGCCACAGGAATGCTATAACGTTGTATTAAACCTATGGGCCACAGGCAGACCTTTCACACAAGCTGAGATGGATGTTGCAATGCTCACTGCAACCTCCAATTAATGGGCAACCCATGTGGGCAACGGTTAATAATATCAGGTAATAAACAGATATTTTTTGTAAAAAATGTTTTATGCAGACAGATGGTTTCATTAAAGGGATAATCACACTTAATACTGAAAATTATTCGCTGTTGCAGGTTTTATCCTGATGAGTAAAACATGGATACTCCAAATATTGAGATATGTTTTATTCAAAAGGTTATTACAGCATGAACATGCATTTTTTTGGGGGGTGCAGTACCTGCATGGCCTGACATTTTACAGTGGTGCTGTTACTACAGCATCCTATGGTGGTTTATTGTCAACTGACTAGAACTGTCCATAGACTGCAGTAGCAACAGCGCCACCTTAACCCTTTGAGTGCCAGAGGAGTACGCAACGCATTGCAAAGCAATGAGTTGCGTACCCCTCTGGCACTCAAAGGGTTAAAAAACACTTTGAGTGCCAGAAGGGTACGCAACGTATTGCTTTGCAATGCGATGAGTATCCCTCTGGCACTCAAAAGGTTACAATTTCAGGCCATTAAATTACTGCACCTAAAAATGCATGTATGAGCTGTGAAAACACTGGAATAAAACACCTATAAGCAGTAATAGTACCACTGCTTTACCCAGCAGCATACATTCTATATAATATATTTATTTTTTTAATTAAGCATCACTGTCCCTTTAACCATCTCAGTTCTACACATGGCACGTTCTTGAGGCACGTAAAGGGTTACATAATTTTCACCAAAAATGAGAAAAACACAGTATAGTACAGACACTTTTTCCACGTTAACCCTTAGCATGTCAGAGGGGTACACAACGCATTGCAAAGCAATGCATTGCATACCCCTCTAGCACACAAACGGTTAAAAGTTCTCTATAATAAATATTGAAGATTTGTAGGCATCTCTTGTCCCTTTTGTGAGGGAGTCTGTATTAACCATAAGGGCAGTGATTCACAATGAGGGTGTGCCCCAAAGATTCAAGACTTCGTGGTAGGGGTGCCTTAACCAGAAAAGACTGAGAACCACTGATTTAGAGTATACCAGACTCCTGCATAATAGACCATTACATTCAGCATCCCAAGGTGATGAGGGGTTAAGTAATAAGGCAGTGATGGACAAGATATGGCCTGTGGGCCAGTTTAAGGTGTCCCTTGGATCTTGCTGGATATACACAAGCAGCAGCTCTGCTATACTGAGAATATATCACTTCTAGCTATCTGTGCAGAGGGTAGAATGATATGTTTTACCATAAAGCACACGTTTTATACAATGTATCATGATAACAGTGCAGAGAGAGATAGAACTGATACATTGCCTTGAGCAGCTGTGTGATCAAAAACTCATGGAAAAGCCAGACTTAACCCATTGTCATTTTCCCTTACAACTCTGTTAAAGGGAGGATTACTAACGGGAAATGAGTGTTAGGCAGGGATTTGTGTATATGTGTGTGTCTATATTTAAAAGATACACACACACAATCATACACAAATACATACACAGACACAGGTTGTATAGGAAGAGGCATTAGAAGCAGCAGGAGAGCAGTACTAATGTCATTTTATAGATCACTGGTAAGACTGTACCTTGGGGATTATGCACTTAAGAGTAATAAAGAGATGATAAAGAGGAGATAACTTCTCCAGTGAGATCACTTATCCAGTCCCCAGTTATTCTATAAAACCAATGCACTTATATATCCAAAGGTGGCAAAACCTTAGTGCGTAGCTCCAAGGAATAACATAGGAATTGGAGAAGTGATATCAATGGAGAAGTCATCTCCATTTTATCGCCTCTGTATCACTCCTTAGTGCATCTACCCCTGGATTGCCATGCACAGATCTGGAAACCACATCTCCAGAAGGACATCAATAAATCAGTAAAAGGTGGCACCTTGTTAGCTGTAGAAAAAGCAGGAGACTGGTAGAGTAAAAGTGATACCATTATTGGCTGAGTTAATAAATTGGAGGCATTTCAAAAATGAGCAGGGTCTTCATGACACAGGGTATCAGAATAGACTCAAACACATTTGATATGTGCAGCTTGGAAGAAAGGAGGAGGAGGTGTGATATAACAGATTCTCTCACCATGGGCTCAGTGCCACAGGATTGACAAAGAGCCAATGTAGTGCCTCTATTTAAGAATGGAACTAAAACAGAACCTGGGAATTATAGACCTGTGAGTTTGACCTCTGTAGTGGGAAAACTTCTAGAAGGTATAATAAGTAGGCTGACCATTTGTACCATTTTAAAAGGGACAGTACCGTTTTTTTAATATTTCCAAACTGTTCCGTCTTTTTAATACAAATGTCAAATTTGTCCCGCTTTAATATAATGTATATATAGGTTTTGCTTTTTTGTAAAAAACTGAGCCCGGCTTGTTTATTTCTCATAAGATAAAGTAAATTGGAACTTCCTATCACGCTGCCCATGCTCCTGGCTGCAGGCGGCGACATTCTGATTCTTCCATTTTCCTTATCTCATTTCTGATTGGCCAGGATCTTTGTCGCCGCCCAGCGATAGCCTTTATAACCTCTGTCATGTCTACACTAAGGTGCCCTTTTGTGGTGTACTAGTTCCTGACTTTTGCTCCGTTATTGCTGATCGTGTATGACCTGGCCTGCCCTTCGTAGTTCCTGAGTTTGCTGTACTACTGATTGCTCCATTGCTGACTGTATCTGGCTGAGAACCCACTCAGTTGCTGACCGTAACTGGCTGAGGACCCGCTTCCATTACTGGCTGTATCTGGCTGAGAACCCGCTCTGTTTCTGATCGTATTTGGCTGAGAACCCGCTCCGCTACTGACCATACCTGGCTGTGTTTCTATTCCGTTGCCATCTGTGTCTAGCATATTGACACTCGGTTGCCATTCGAATCTAGCCTGCCTTTTGGTTGCCTCCGGTTGCTCCAGCTAGTCTTGCTGTGGCTTTGCCGTTATGCTAGTCGGTTGCGCCGCATGGCGCTATTACTCTGTCGACCGTTATCTAAGCATTCGTGCTGTAGCTACTCTCCTTACCGCCGTTGGCGGTGTGCACACGTGAAGTACCGGTACAGTGTTCATACACTGACTGTGTTACTCTGATCTCTCTGTGTCCACCTCCCTTACAGCGCTGGACTCACTCCCTTTGGGAGTTGCAGTATATCACAGGGCGTTACCTATTGACCCTTTGCGTGCCTGGACTCTCCAGGTAGGGTTTTGCATATCCCACTCTGCTGTAGCCTTGGGCTCAGGAGCCAGCGTTGCGTTGTTACCATCCTCTATGAGAGGGGACACTGGTTTCCTACAGATATATATATATATATATATATATATATATATATATATATATATATATATGCCTTATATATATCTACACTGTATTACGATCCACCCCTAGTGTTCTAGGGCTTGCTTATGAGAGTTGTCTCGGTCTATTGGCATCCTGTACCAGGGTCAGTGTTGCCTTGCTCCTTTGGGTTCTGTGCCTCCCAGGAGTCTGGGTTGTGCCAGCAGTGTTGCCTCGCTCCTTTGGGTTCTGTGCCTCCCAGGCGTCTGGGTTGTGCCAGTAGTGTTGCCTCGCTCCTCTGGGTCCTGTGCCTCCCAGGCGTCTGGGTCGTGCCAGTCATCTCCTCCTGGACCATCTGTCACCAAGGTCCAGTGGTCAGTTCTTGGACTGTGTTGCCTGCTGCCTGTTCAGTCCAAGCCAGAACCTCCGTTGCCAGTGATTGTTATCATTCATATCTTCATTCTATTACTGGCTTGCTATTACTGTATATACCTGAATATATTTTTTTGTTCTGTTTGTGTGGGCCCACACCACGTGTGTGATCTTTATCTCAATAAAGTCATTTTAACCTTACCAACCTGGTCTGAGTGTTCATCAAAAAACCGTGACACTTCCTTTCATCACACTAGTGGTTTAACTGTACACATTGATTACCATAGAGTCTTATGATTCCAGAGACTCATAACTGTCTAAGACTCTCGAGTCTTTGGTATGTTACCATAGAGGCTCTTAGACAGAGATATGACGACGAGTCATAAGACTCTATGGTAATCAATGCGTACAGTAAACACAGTAAAACCACTAGTCTGAGTGATGAAAAGATGAAGTTCCGATTTACTTCAGGGGCAGACTTTTTGGCCAGAAAGAGAGAACCCCGCTAGTAAGTGACGGAGCAAATGCATTCTCGCTGCTTGCAGCTTACTACAATCGGACTTCGAGTGACAGAGTCCCACTGTCCATCTGTCCCACACCCCGTCCCATTTTTGTCTCAAGGAAATATGGTTAGCCTAATAATAAGGGACTATATTCAGGATTACAACACAAAAAATAAGATCATTAGCAGGAATCAACATGGGTTTATGAGGAACAGATCACGCCAAACTAATCTTTTCAGCTTCTATGAGGAGGTAAGCAGCAACCTAGACAATGGTAAGGCAGTTGATGTAGTATGTCTAGATTTTGCAAAGGCATTTGATACAGTGCCACACAGAAGACTGGTGTATAAAATAAGGAAATTGGGGCTAGGAGATTAACTTTGCAATTGGATACAAAACTGGTTGAAGGATAGGGAACAGTGTGTGGTTGTTAATGGACAATTCTCCATTACAGTTAAAGTGGAGAGTGGAGTACCTCAGGGTTCAGTATTAGATACACTGCTTTTTGACATGTTTATAAATGACCTGGAAATAGACAGAGAAAGCAAAATATAAATATGTGCAGATGACACTAAATTATACAGGGTAATTAATTCAGAACAGGATATTTGCTCTCTACAGAGGGATTTACATAAAATGGCAGATTGGGCAAACAAATGGAATATGAAGTTTAATGTGGGGAAGTGTAAAGTCATGTATTTAGGAGGAAATAATCCTGAGGCTACTTATGAACTTAATGGATTCATTTTAGGGGACTTGTTGCTAGAGAAAGGCCTGGGTATCCTTGTAAACTACTAACTTGGAAACAGAGACCAGTGTCAAACAGTAGGAGCAAAGGCAAACAAAATCCTGTCTTGCATAATAAGAGGTATTGAAGCAAGAACGGATAACATCATTTTGCCATTGTACAAATCATTGGTAAGACCTCACCTAGAATATGCAGTACAGTTTTGGGCACCAGTTCTGAAAAAGGATATACTAGAACTAGAGAGGGTACAGTGATGAGCAACAAAATTAATTATGGGAATGGGGGACTTGATGTATGAGGAACGACTAGACAAATTTGGTTTATTTACTGTAGAGAAAACAAGACTAAGATGAGACCTTATCACGTTGTACAAGTATATGAGAGGTCAATACAAGGATCTGTGTGGTAAACTATTCATTCCAAGGTCTGATCAGGTGACTAGGGGAGACCCCTTGAGATTAGAGGGAAGGAGGTTTAGACTTCAGTAGAGGAAGGGTTTTTTACAGTAAGGTCTGTTAAAATTTGGAAAATCATGCCCAAAGAGGTGGTTATGGTAGATACAATGGATACATTTAAGAGAAGATTAGATACATTTCTTTCAAAAGGGAATATACAGGGTTATACGGTATATTAGTAGTCAAATCAGGAAGGTCAGATAAAGACGAACTTATTTGGTAGCATGAAAGCTATATAATTCTCATGTCACTAGGGTATGAGGCTGTTACTATGTAATAGAAACATTAAGGAACTGAATATGGTTCAGAAGGGAAGCATTTATCAGAAGATGAGGAATACTACTAGAACATGAGGACATGTTATAAAGTTAGATTGCTGAAAATTCAGATGTAATGAATAAGTACTACTTTACAGAAAGAGTGATAGGCACAAGGTACAGACTCTCAGCAGAGGCGATAGGGACAAATGCTTTTTTAGATTTCAAAAATGCCTGGCAGGGGGCGTGACTGGAAAGCACTGATTGGTTGAGAACCAACCACCACTGCCACTGTTTAAAAAAAGCAACAAACCGCTAGCCACTAGCTTAGGAGGGGGCAGGGTGCTCAACCAACAGCTTACAAAAAGAGTCAGACCTTGTGTTGGGGCATCAGAACCACTCCTGATGCCCCCAGCTTCTGATCTCTCAGCCAGTTTGGCTGGGAGATCAATATTGGTGGCACATTCTACCCAGACTACCCATGTAGGAGTGGGCAGGATAGCCAGACCCTCAAAGGTCAATGAGGGAAAGCGGGATCGGGTTTGCTGATCCCGGCCGCTCCTACCCAGCTCTGGCTAGAATGGAAGCTTTCTTGCTACCCTGCATTGCCACTATTGATCTCCCAGCTAAATCAGCTGGGAGATCAATAGCCACCGGGCATCAAGAGGGGACCTAATGGTCCACCTCGACGTCTGACTTTTAATATAATAAAAAAAAAAAACAAGGCTTCCCACATGGGCAAAGCCATGCCACACACCTGATAATCTCTCTCTCTCTCTCTCTCTCTCTCTACATACATACATATATTGATAGTGGCAAGAATTCACCTCCATAATACATAATTCCTGGGTGCCCATCAATGTGTCATATAAACTAAAATGGTATGGCTTGGCACTCAACAGGATTTTCTAAAAATGTATTTAGTATGTGCCAATCCATACCTTTTTTATTAATATATATATATATATATATATATATATATATATATATATATATATATATAATATGCAATATTTCCTCCTCCTCTCTTTGATAGGGATGTTCCCATGGGAACTGAGATATGGCTGTAATTATTTGCTAGCAGGATACACTAAATGAACTTATGATTTTAATGTGCACTTGAGCTAATTTTCTTAATGCAAATCACCCTTTCCCTGTGTGTGGTTTAAATGCTCAAAACCAGAATATTCTTTTCATACCGTTGCCTAGTAACTGGAAACAACATTAATCTTTTGAGCAGCTCCTCTAAAGGTGCTCATACAAAGAGCATTTCCATTGACTGAATCCATCCAACCTGGTCAAAATCGACCAGACTGGCCAGGCATTGCACTGTGTATGGGCTACATAGTTAAAGATGAGCCGACCAAATTGGTGATTTTGTCCGGTATCCCCAGTTTGAGGATTATGATTGCCTGGTGATCTGATCTCTGTGTGTGCGGCCTGAACAGACCAAACCAAAGTGATCTTGCATAGAGCTCTGACATCAGCTCATTCACAACCCCACACACAGACAGAACAACAGGCAATCTGAATTCATATTGCCTGGATTTGGTCTGTGTGTGTGAGCAGAAGCAAACAGCAATCTAACTGCTCATAGATCAGATCAAAATCTCCCTGCTATTACAGATTCCTTTACTCGTACGGATACGATTGGGGTTATGCACTAAAGCGTGATAAACGGGTGATAATGCAGAGAAAATGTCTCCAGTGAAATCACTTCTTCAGTTCCTGTGTTATTCTATGGAGCCAATGCACTAAGATCTCTAAAGTTCTAGAAGTGTAAGTGATTTGGCTCCATAGAAGAACACAGGAAATGGAGAAGTGATATCACTGGAGATGTTATCTCCGCTTCATCACCTCTTTATCACACGTTAGTGAATCACCCCCATTTGTCTCTAAATTAGGTAGTGGAATGGATTTTCAGACTGCCAACATTTTCTTATTTTTTAAAAATATGTTTAAGCAGAGGTTTCTTAAAGGGGAAGTATGCTCTACAAATAACAGGTTCATCATTTTTTTTTTCATCAAAGGCCATAACTAGGTGTCCTTCAAGCAGCAGTAACATCTATTTATTGTTTTAGACCACAGCTAGTTGTTTCAGTTTAACCTATTTCAAACTGATAATAATTAGGGTCCCTTACAATACATTTAAGTTTACTGAACCACATTGTTTGCTTTGAGGAGGCCTAGACCAAAGGTAGTTTTGAATAGAAATCAGGGTAGATAGATAGATAGATAGATAGATAGATAGATAGATAGATAGATAGATAGATAGATAGATGAAACTGCATATATATAATGAGATAGATAGATAGATAGATAGATAGATAGATAGATAGATAGATAGATAGATAGATAGATAGATAGATAGATAGAGAGATAGATAGATAGATAGATAGATAGATAGATAGATAGATAGATAGATAGATAGATAGATAGATAGATAAGCCTGCATATATAATGAGATAGACCGATAGATAGATAGATAGATAGATAGATAGATAGATAGATAGATAGATAAAACTGCATATATAATGAGATAGACAGACAGATAGATAGATAGATAGATAGATAGACAGACAGATAGATAGACAGACAGATAGATAGATCAATAGATGAACCTTCATATATATAATGAGACAGACAGACAGACAGACAGACAGACAGACAGACAGATAGATAGATAGATAGATAGATAGATAGATAGATAGATAGATAGATAGATAGATGTATCTGCTGTATAGAGGACACCTACATAAGTAAATCAATGTGTTAAACAAATTAAGAGTGAATTATGGTATAGGCCCTCTGTAAAGGGACAATACAGACACATTGCATATGCATGCTGTAACTCTCCATCACCATTTTTTTTTCCACAAACCTCTATTTAACCCTTTGAGTGTCAGCGAGGTACTAAATGCACTGGGACTGAAAGGGTTAAATCTCTTACAGAAATGGGAAACTGAATAAACCCACCTAATGTCTATATCAGTGTTTCTAGTGGTTTGTCCTCAGGGAACACCAACAGGTCAGGTTTCAGGATATCCCAGCTTTTGCAAGGTGGATAACTAGTGATTCACTCATTATGATTGGTCTACCTGTACCTGCTCATGGATCTCCTGATAACCTTACCCTGAGAATCACGGGTCTATTAACCCTCTGAGTGCCGGAGGGATGTGCAACTAAAGCAATGCATTGTGCACCCCTCTGGCACCCACGGGGTTATCAAATCAACTAGCTATCACATCTTGACGCTGATGTACAAAAGAAAAGCGGAACAGACTGTGCCATAGGGAATGAATCAAAAGTCTCATCTACTGAAATTGTATTTTTAACCTCCACTATATCTCTGAGGCTGATGTACGAAGAAAACTTTGAGCAAATCTGGAGCAAAAAAAGGTCACAATGGGGGATCAACACATTTCTCAAAATGCGCTTTGAGTTATATGGGGCTTTCAACCCATTCAATGCGTATCCCGGTAGGTCAGTCCCGCTCTGTGATATGTCTTCAAAGCTTTGCATTCAATGCTTTAAAAGTTCCATTAAAATGCGTTGGGGCTTTCTCTGACACCCCATGATGCCGTTGGTTGTCCCAGAATTTCTCCCCTGTTACAGAGTGCGTCAGCTTCAGAGTCTTGGCTGTTGAAACGCTGAAGGACAAAATGACTCGTTCAAGGTCACAGAGACCAAGTGATGTAATACTATTCGTTTCTGTCAATGGCTGGCGTCTAACCTGCAAATATACCCACTTTCACTGGATCTTCCATTGCATCCAAAGGTTAATAACCCTTTTAGTGCCAGATCTCTCTGCCAGAGCTTTCAATCAAGCGCTACAGATTGCTCATTAAATGTGTAATGACCCTTTGAGTGCCAGAGGGGTATCCAACAAATTACTTTGCAATGCGTTGGATCTCATTCTGGCAGTCAAAGCTTACATGTATGTATCTGCATTTTGTGTGTGTGTGTGTGTGTGTGTGTGTGTGTGTTAATACATTTTAACGTGGGAACAATATCACAGTTGGATTCTAAAATATTCAGCACAGACATGTAACAAAAGAAGTGAAAATATTGTAGATTTCCACAATAATGAATAGACGTGATGAGTTTTTAATGCAAGGAGTGCCAGGAAGTTGTGAAGGCACTGAAAGCGTTAAACATAATTTACCCATAGGCGATCTAATACACGAGTCCTGCAAGATTTTCCAAACCAAGTATAGTCCATATTAGTTATATTACAAGTAATAAATTACCCTGGTGTATATGGGGTTATATAAAATACCTCCTATGAATGTAGTTATGTTAGATGATACGGTTTTTATTGCCTTTCTCTGGATGTTATCAACAAGAAAGCAATAGGTCCTGAAATTAATCATGCATCACTACCCCCCTCTATCTGCTCAGTCCATAAACCTGGCCCGCAGGCTCGCATTGCATTGACTTATCCTGAACTGCTTCCCAGTGGCTGGTTACTGGAGTGGAATCTGTCTAATCAACTTAATAAGAATTTACCACTGCATCAATTGATGGAGATTCGTTTTTTTCCTTGCATGGCTGCTCGCTCTCTTTCACGTTTTTCTATGGCCTCTGATGTCATTTGGAGCACAACCTCTCCTGAAGGCACATCATCCTCATATATAGTCCTAGCGCTGGTCTGATTACTAGTTAGTGGTATAACCCTTTCATGTGATTTGTTGTTGATAAGCTTCGAGTAGGACCCAGCCATTCCTAATCATGTTAAGGAAAGAGAAGACCCTTCCAGTGACATGTGCTCATTGTAATCACCCAGGTTTCCTGCAGAGGAACAACAGTCTGGAAGACAAGAGTAGGATTGTGGGTTCCTTCAAAGAGAGACAATCATCTAAGAACAATCTGGTGTGTGAGAGTATCGAGAAGGACTCCAGATTCCGCCGCGCTGAGGCTGACTTCTCCAATCTCTATGCTAGAGGTGAGGAACCAAAGGGGACATAAGAATCACGCACAAATCTCGGAGGGAGATTCACTAGGCGGTGATACAGAGGTGATAGGTGGAGATAACTTATCCAGTTTATCACTTCTCCATTTCCTGTGTTATTCTATGGAGGCTATTCACTAAGATCCTCAAAGCTGAAGAAATCTTAGTGCATAGGCTCCATAGAATAACATAGGAACTGGAGACGTGATACATTGGAGAAGTCATCTCCACTTCATAACCTCTTTAGCACCGCTTAGTAAATCTCCCCCCTGGTGTAAGTCAGAGAGGCTGATGTACATACAACACTCTGGGCAATTCCGGAGCAAGTCAACTACACCAGAAAGGAGAAATACAAATTCCACAAACTCTCTTTGAACTCAGTGGGTCTTTTAACCCTTTATTTGCCAGAGGGATGTACTACGCGTTGCTCTGTAATGCGTTGTCACCCCTAGGTCACTCAGAGACTTAACCACGTGAATGCTATACTGGTCGCATTGGAGACCTTGGTAGCACACAGGGGGTTAACAGCCTAATTTAAATCATTGGACATTTATACTTCTCTCCTTTGGTGCAGTTCGTTTGGCCCAGAATTACTCCGGTTTATCTTTGTGTTCCATAATTGTCAAATGTATACATTTCCAATTGTTATCAAAGAGTTAATTGATTTTGCTCCTAACATGCTAAAAATGTCGTCATCTTTCCCACCTGACATGGCTCATGTCTTACCATTACTTTGGTGGCTTTAGAGGAAAAGTTAAAATACGTTGTGCGTTGGGTTGCATAATCCACTGACACTCTAAGAGTTAAGACGACTGTGATATATAGAGCGACTGCAATTATAATAATGTCTGCATAATTAAGTAAGCATGCTCACATATCACTATAGGCAGCAACATGTTCTTTGAATGATTTCTGGGTGATGTTAAACTCGTTAACCCCTCGAGGACCAGACTAATGTGCAACGCATACGCATTGCTTCGCAATGAGTTGCTAATATTTCTAGTCCTCAGGTAGTTAAGGACCTAACATATGTGCAACGCATTGCTTAGTAATGCGCTGCATACTCCATTGGCCGCTACCTCACTGGTCCAGGCCATGCAGTCTTGCAGCGCCTCAGTCACGCAATGCAATCATGCGCAGCGAGACTGACGGAGCGCCTCTACTGCGCATGACTGCATCGTGACAAACATCCCAGCGAATTATTATATAGGATATTACTATGCACAGCGAGTGTGGGGTAATATATATGTGTGTGTGTGTGTGTAAACACACACACACACACACACACACATATATACATTTTAACCCTTTGAGTGCCAGAGGGGAACATAACTCATTATTAATAGAACATATAATATCTACTTACAGAGTGTGTGTAGTTTTCCCTATTAATTAATATGTATACTAAAACAGACAAAACAGCTTGTGTGCAAAACACACACAGATTTCTAAAAATAAACATTAACCCTTTGAGTGCCAGAGAGGCATCCAACGCATTGCAACGCAATAGATACCTCTCTGGCACTCAAGGGGTAAAATGTAGTTCTTCTGATTTTCTTAAACTGTTTTACAACAGGTTTTGTAGTTGATTATTTTTCTAATTTACTCATTTGAGTGTCAGTAAAATGGGCAAAGGAACTTGTTGCCTACCTTTCTGTTACTGAAAGGGTTAAACACCTTCGGTCAGTCGGGAGGTGGGGGTGTTAACCCTTTGAGTGCCAGAGGGGCACTCAAAAGGTTAAAGGATTCTATGATAGTAAAGAAAGTTGGTAAAAAAATCACTAACAGGTGGCACAATGGAACAGAGCAGAGTTCAGCTCAGCATAGAGTGGCCATTAGGACGCCTATAAAATATTATCTTTTCTGATATAAATAAGAAGTAAAGGTCTAATGATTAATCATAGTAAAACAGCAGGGACTGGGAGTGAGAGGAGATTAGACAGAAGGAGAGAGATGGGAAACTCAAAATGAGGAACTACCACAACTGTCAGGGTGATTTGTGACAATGCACTTTAGATTTTGTCTAGACGATTTGTATTCTCCTGGCCCAAGTCATATATAAAGATCCTAATACCTGGCAGACACTCGCCACTCACTAGGTAATCCATCTTCTGCTCTTCGATTTAAAAGCTGGCACACTAATGTCTCGTTTGTTCTGCAGATTTACTGCCTGCCAAGAATGGAGAGGAGTCCACCATGCAATTCCTGCTGGAGGTGGTTGACATTCTCCTGAACTATGTAAGGAAAACATTCGACAGGTCCACCAAGGTACTAGATTTCCACCACCCCCATCAGCTGCTGGAGGGCATAGAAGGCTTCAACTTGGAGTTGTCAGACAACCCGGAATCCTTGGAGCAGATCCTAGTGGACTGCAGGGATACACTGAAGTATGGTGTAAGAACAGGTATGTATCTTATCATTAGTCTCCAATACATTCAAATGCTTAAAAGCCCCATTTAAAGTGTTAGTAATGTCTAAAAAAAGTTCTTTGCATTTAGAAGAGCTTAAAAAGCTGAGCTAAATGCAAAAACATATCTCTCAAACCGCTATGGTTTAAGAGATACAGGCGTTTAAGGTTTGATTTAAGGAGATCCGTGTCAGTCGACACGGTGGCGCTTGAGAAGTGCCGCAATCTCGTTACTTACACGGAATCCCTTCATTGGAATGGTCTAAAACATGATCCTGGTGTCTCTGTATCTGTATGTCTATCTATCTATCTATCTATCTATCTATCTATCTATCTATCTATCTATCTATCCATCTATGTATCTATCATCTACCTTTCTATTTCTATCTATCTATCTATCTATCTATCTATCTATCTATCTATCTATCTATGTATCTATCTATCTATCTATCTATCTATCTATCTATCTATCTATCTATCTATCATCTATTTATCTATTATCTTTCTATCTATTATCTATCAATTATCTATCTATCTATCTATCTATCTATCTATCTATCTATCTATCGATCTATCCATCTATCTATCTGTCTATCTATCATCTATTTATCTATTATCTTTCTATCTATCTATCTATCTATCTATCTATCTATCTATCTATCTATCTCTATCTATCTATCTATCTATCTATCTATCTATCTATCTCTATCTTTCTATGTACTCTTCAGTTTTCTATCTCTCACAAGTCAGCAGTGTGGACCTACACTGTGGTTAGGTGAAGATGGTCAACCTGCAGCTCTTCATCTTTTGCTGGACTACAATTCCAATTTAGGAGACCAACCTATGGTTTCCCCTGGATGTGAATACATTGTGTGATGCTAGTACAGTATGTACATGGAATATGAGTGTATAAAAAACAATCCTAGCTCTCTTGTGTCAGCTCATTGCTAAAAAGATTGTCATTCTTACCAGAACAAAGCTATAGGCATCTCGGGGGAAGCATATCATTAGGCTAAATTGCAGTGGATTCAAACCTATTCTGCTTGCTATTCATCAGAGGCCTGGACTGAAAAGCTTTCAGCAGGACATGAAGCGTGCACACTCCCTCTGAGAAGGCGAGAATTACAGTCAGGTGTTCAGCTCTCTGTGTAGATAATCTGCACTAGCGATAACAATAATGTCCTATCTACATCTTAATGATAACGGCCTCAATATGCTAAGCTTACTTTCAACATGAGAAATCATTTATAAAACATGTACCTTAAAGGAGAACACCTCCTAATCTCAGTTCCCAGCTACCTTACTATGGCCAGAACATCCTAATGGCCCCTATGAATCGTGCCCTGCTTTTGTTCTAGAGATAATGGATGAATGATGCAGTCTCAATGGCTTTAGGCACTTCAGCTAGTGAGCACTTTAGGGTATGCACTGTAGGACAGATTATGATCTCTGTAGCGCTTACCAGCAGACATACTTCACTAGTGTTGGACTTTAACCCTTTGAGTGCCAGAAAGGTATGGCATTATGTACCCCTCTGGCACACAAAGGGTGAATGCCATTAAGCCACACTCACGAACCCAAAACATCACATGTGGCGAGAAATGTAATGCACTTACGACATTGTGTTACAAAAGTGATGGATACCTCTCTGGCCTTCAAAGGGTTAAAAGTACAATTAATCCATTGTGCATTTTTATGTGTTCCATATGGTGCAATTTTTGTCCCAGGACTGCACCACTTTTCCTTGTACACCAGCCTCAGTGTGTATTTTTGTGATTTAGGTCCATAGTCAGCAGGATAAAGTGGTGGAGCAAACCATCTGTACCGTAGAGGATAAATGGAAACTCCCATTGATTTAAAGCGGAACTACCATGTGCAGTAAATTCACCCTGTGATAATTAGACAGGTGGCGACTAGCTTCATAAGAGTCCTCTTACTTCTCACAATGACAGGATACTAGAGAAATCCTTAATCTTGCTACACCGGAAGCCAGGTATCAGCGCAGACATCTTGTCTGCGCACCTTCACTGTCAGTCCCAGTCGCCCTACAGAAGCATTGCACTGGTCCGAATGGCACCGGAAGGGACTGACGGCGCAGCCGCGCAGACTGCACTAACCTGGCCATCAGTCTCACAACATGAAGGATTTCTCTAGCATCCTGTCATTGTGAGAGGTAAGAGAACTCTTATGAAGCTAGTCGCCACCTGCCACCTGCAGGGCAACTTTACTGCGCATGGTAGTTCTGCTTTAAACAGGCATTTTAACCACTTGACTGCTAAAGAAGTCCCCAACACATTGATTCACAAAGCCATTGAGACCTCTGTAGTATTCAAGGAGTTAAAGGGGAACTACCACCCCGCAATAACTTAACATGCATTCATTCTTCATCTGGCGACTAGCTGCTTAGTAGCGCTAGTCGCCAGAAATATTACCTGGTTCCAAAGATTTTGCCGTTTTACCGATGCTCACAGGAGCAGGAAGCACGGACATCTCATCACAGATGAAGAATGAATGCATGTTAAGTTATTGCGGGGTGGTAGTTCCCCTTTAAATGATAATTTTAAACAATGGAGTGTTGGAATCCCTATGGTGCAGTTGGCTTGCCCCACAATTGCATCTGTTTACCTTGCTTAATATGGCCTTTAGGGTTGTATGCACAAAGGTTAAGGTGGAACAGTTCTGTCGGACCCTGACTTCACCATGGGCAAAAATAAAAATTCTCTTTGTATGTATGTATCTTTATTTATATAGCACCATACATGTACATTGCGCTTTACAGAGATAGCAATAGCACAATACAACTATACAGGACGGGGTAAGAGCATCAGGCTAAAGTGTGATCACTGCATTATTAGTGGGGAAAAAGTGCAGCAAAGGGAAGGGACCCTGCCCCTAGGAGCTTACAATCTAATTTATTTAAAAGGTTCTTTTAACACCTTCAGTCCAAGAGAGGTCTGCAATGCATTGGAGATGTCTTTAACATTCAAGGGGTTAAAATCCTACTATAAATCAACATGAATTTTGAGGATTTGTACTTGTCCATATGGTGTAATTGACATTATTCCAGTGCTTTCAGTGCATCAGCCTCAATGTGAATTTCTCATTGATACTTACTGTGAAAGTCTTTTGCTCCTATTTACTACACTCTTGTCTGATAAATATGCCCCTTGTACATAGTCACCTTCATTTCTGCCCTTGAAAAAAGAAAAAAGTAAGTACATAGTTGTACAGCGCGTACAAACAGCAAATATATATATATATATATATATATATATATATATATATATATATATATATATATAAATGTATATGTGTAAAATAACAAACAAAATTAATATCTTTTAATACCTTTTTTATTGGACTAACAGAATTATGGATTGACAGGCTTTCAGGATAAACTCCCTTTCTCAAGTCTAAAGCACTTAGAGAAATGCTTCAGACTTGAGAAAGGGAGTTTATCCCGAAAGCCTGTCAATCCATAATTCTGTTAGTCCAATAAAAAGGTAGTACAAGATATTCACTTTGTTTGTTATTTTACATCTACATCATTGGAGTAATACGGCTACAATCTTAACTATATATATATATATATATATATATATATATATATATATATATATATATATATATATAAAATACACAAGCCCTAATACAGTGTCCCAGTAGCAATCGCCTTTCCTGACAAATGAGAGACGGGTATGTCTGGATGCTTCTGATCATTCTCTGCTGGTGCACAGTAAATATACCGATTCTGCCCTCTGAATTGTTATATTGATACATTGTATTAAACACGCTTTCTGATAACATGTATCACCTTTCCTCAGAAGAGAAAGAGACAGAATTCTGCAGTGAGAGAGTCTAACCGTTTCCTTAGTGCATATGGCTGTTAGACTCTAACTTCCATCATTTTCAGCCAGCCATTGACAGCCCCCTCAAGATAAGGGAGTTGTAGTTCAACAACAGCTGGAAATGGAGGTTTGCACATCCCTGGATAAGAATGAAAATGATTGGATAAGAATGTTGATGAGGCCATTGCCCTGATAACCGAGCCCTTTTTACTATTTATGATCAGGGGCAGAGCTAGGTTTTTGGGAACCCCTAAGAAAAAAATTCACACGAGGCACCCCTTTACTCCCTCGCCGCTATTTCTAATAAGACATTGCCATCTGTTTTTGTTTACATGCAGTGGTGCTACTGTGTATGTATGGTATGGCCCGCTGACCAAGTGGGGCCCTCAGCAGCTGCTTAGTCTGCTTATATCGTAGCACCACCGCATTGTATGGTATTACACGATTTTGCAAATGTACATAGAATGTTAAAGTACCACTGGACATCATGTTTTAACAGAAACATTTTTGTAGGTCATCCTCGATTCTTCAACCAGCTTTCAACTGGTCTTGACATCATTGGTCTGGCTGGAGAATGGCTGACATCAACCGCTAATACAAATATGTAAGTTTTTTTTATTTACAGTATGTAACCTCTTTGCATTAGTATTCCCAATGGAAAAGGGGTAGCTTAGATTTGCTGAATGAACAGTGGTTAAAGAGTTAAAGAGACAGTGCTTACTGGATCATGCAGTAGCATGTTACATGTAGTTTTTACTTTACATGCCTTATGTGAAAAAAACACAGTTCACTAAGCATTTAGTTGCTGTGGAAATGGGAAGAATCTTTGCTCTCACATTCTCCTACTCTGACAATATATCAGGAACTGAAATGCCCCCAGCCCTCTCAGCTCATATAGCTCCATAAACGTCCCTTTGGCTTACCTCTGATCATCTGGGGGTTAGAAAGGGGCAGGGACAGAATGAAAAGACCATATGAATTTACAGGACTCTTAAAAATGCAGAGATGGATACAATTATCAAAAGCCGATTGTACATTTTAACACTTGTCCACTTGTTAGTGTCAGCGATAAGGTTTAAGTGCTATATTTATAAGTAAAGTTACTTTTTTCTCAACTTCGAGGCATCAGAGTGACTATACAAATGTGCCAGTGCATCCACATGTTTTATTCTCTAATGCAAGTGGCTGCACTTAAGGGTATGAACTATAGAGTATGAGCTCTGTAGGGAACATTATCATATGCATTCTACCAGTGTCAAACTGTATTGCCAGCAAGCCTTGTACACCTGCCCATAAGCATGCAAAGGGAAACTGACAGCGAGGGCAAGCAAGTTGTCAATGCCATGTTACTACATGGTATAGATTCTGGCACTGACTAAAGGAACACCCCAAAACACCCAGAGATTGCCTCACTGCCCCCTTCTGGCACAAATGGTGTTAAGGGTAGGCTTTCAGGTGTACATAGCTTAGTAAATTGGCATTAGGCAGTTGTAGAGACTTACCAGCTATTCCAGCATCTAGTTTAGCATGGAATATCTTGCTTTTCCGTCTTTTCCTGTTCCTGTCTTTTATCTTCACTACTCTACAGTTCCCACATTTCCTTGCACAGCCCATTTGCTCAATGGTTCGCAGTCTTTTTTGCTCAAAGCACCTCTAACAAATAGTCTGACATTTTTTTAGGCACCCCCAATAACTCATGGATCAATTGTCAAGGAGTATTAAAGGGGTACACAAATATATATGTAGTTATTTTAGGTCTCTCAATCAGAATAACAAAATCAAACATATTCCGTATAACAATTTCTATACATATACAACTGAAACTCAGCATTCACATTTTTGTCAATGTTTTTTATAGAAAAGAAAGGGTACTGTAAGTGGATGTCCGCAGCACACCAACGTGCCATGGCAACCTGTGAGAACCACTGACTTGGTGCCTAGAGGTTTACATCTCAATGGATGTTTCTAGTTTCCAAGGGTTTAATCCAACTCATTGTCACTTCATACACTGGAGGTTGCAAGGGCATAATGTACTCAGAGTAGATAGTCACCAGATTGTGGCTTATTTTCTGCCCAGCCTTACATGATCTTTTGAGATAAGATATTCATTGTCTATTAATGACTGCAAAAACACTAGTATCGAGGCTGATAACACTTAGATGAACTACTTCAATTCTGGAGCAACCAGCTGCATCTTAGAGGACAAGTAAAATGTCCTAATGATTTAAATGGGGCTTTTAACCCCTTGGATTCTAAAGGGGTCTCTAACACATTTCTTCTCAGTGAGTTGCAGACCTTTATAGCAGACCTTTATACATTCAAGGCCAATACAAAGAACTATCCAATGAATTATTTATGCAAAGAGCTGAGCTAAGAACAAGAGGTCATCCATTAAGACTTGAGGAAAGGCGCTTTCGACTAAAACACAGGCAGGGATTCTTTACAGTAAGGGCGGTAAGGCTATGGAATTCTTTGCCTCGGGATGCTGTGCTTGCAGATAATGTAACTGCATTCAAAAAAGCAATGGATGCCTATCTAGCACAGAACAATATTGACAGTTATGACAGATGGCTTCAAAGCAAATAGGATACTGAGCCGGGGAACTATTTGACACACTCACACACACACCTACATTGGAAATTGCTCCAGAGGGCTTTTTTGTTGCCTTCCTCTGGATCAACAGGGGTGTTATTGGCATGGGCTGGACTTGATGGACGCATGTCTTTTTTCAGCCTTATCTACTATGTTACTATGTTACTATGTTACTATGTAAAAACCCAGTTTAAATCATGGACATTTTTGATGTTTCCAAGGATGCAGTTGGTTTGCTTCAGAGTTGTTCAGGTTCTTCCAGGGCTGAACTTATATCCCAGACAACCCTAGGCAAGGTACTTTAGGTGCCCTTAATTCTGCCCATGGCCACTCCCCTACTCCTCATATGATCCTGTCCCCAGTCCGATCCACTCTTCCCTGGAACAGAAAATACCCTTGGCCTATAACAAACAAGAATGAAAAAAACTTTAACCCACTTGGTCACTATAGAGATCTTCAGTGACTTGCTCTGCAGTGCCGTTGGGATCCATCGAACATCCAAGAGGTTAAACAACAGTGTGCAAACAGGCATTAAACGGGTGCAGGAACATTAGATTGTTCTGAAGCTGTGAAGACAGAAAGAGACACATAGGGTGCCCCTAGTGCGAATCAGACTGGACACCTGTTGATCATCACCAGTTTACTTCCTGGAAGGTTATTGCATACACAATTCCCAGCTTAATCACTTTAATTGTAAATGGATTCCAGTTGTTGTATATGCTGTTCTTCTATAAGGACACGCTCTCCCAATACAGCAGTATATAAAAACAAAAACATAGACGTTGCCCAATGGCATAATATCGCCAAGTAATTGGATAGACATAAAATGAAAATACACTCGCATTCTCAGCTGGTCAGAATTAACTGACATTATGCACAAAGCAATGCATTGCGTAACACTCTGGCACTCAAAGGGTTAATGTATGTGCACATATGGACTGGATGTGCAAAAGAAAAGTGGAGGAATTCTGGCACGAACCAACCGAAGTACAGGGGAGAATGACACATCTGCATGTCATTGCAACAAATGACTTATAAGGGCCATTTGTCCTTATCAGATTGTAATCAGAAAATAGACAGCAGTAGACTACATCAGAGATCAAATGCTCAAAAAATACATATAACTGACTGCTGTATGACGAACTACCTAGGAAAATAATTCTGATAAACAAAATAAGGGTAACTTATTTCTAAGGCATAGTTCCCCTTAAAAATGAATTTGAATTTGATACATGCCGGGTGATGGGAAAATTGACCCTGTAGTATAGGTTGGCAGTTGATGGATTGCAGTGGTGTGGCTATTTCTCTGACACCCGGGGGATTACAGTTATTAACACACAAAGTAGTGATGATTAGTATTTTATTGATTAGCTGTAGTAGGCACATTCAGTAGGGATCTATTGTGTCCCCTATAGCTCTGTTCCATTGGTGCATTAGAAGGTATCGATGATTCCACCTGTGTAGTTTCCCTCCAGGATCAATAGACAGTCTATACTTGTGCACAGCACAGTGGGACATATGTACTAAGAATTGGAGCAATTCAGGAGCAAATCAGCTTTACCACAGAGGACAGATTCTCCAAATCCCCATTTATTTAAATGGGGCTTTTAACACTGTAAATTCTAGAGTGGCCTCTAACGCATCTTGAAGCTTTGAAGGAGTTAAAAGCCGCATTTAAATCAATGGGTATTTTTATTTGTTCCCCATGGTGGAGGTGGCTTACCCCAGAATTACTCTAGTTCCTCTTAGTACATCAGCTTCTCAGTGTAATGGAATACAACAAAGAATAGCATAGACATGGTAGGGGAAATGTGCTAATATGGTTCCACACTAAAAAAGGTGCTGGAGTAGTTTATTGTTGGCTTCACTGCCTATCTCTTATTTACTAACCTTCTAAATTGAAAATTATGACTCTAACTCCACTTGCACCAACAAGTGTCATGTGGGAGTGTAGGACGGTTCAGAGTTTTCTGGCTAAAACTAAAATCTTAAACTGACAGTAATGTCAAACAATAATATTTTTTATTGTAGATGAAAAAAAACATACATTATTTGCTGCAAATCCTATCTCTCAAACCACTTTGGTTTGGGAAATATTTGCATTGAAAGTTCCCCCTCCCTCCCCTCCTCCTGATGTCCGCTGTAAAGCTGACTGCAGGAGATCCGAGTTGTGCGACTCGAGGAGGATCTGCAGCAGAGCCGAAATTGTGTTATTTAAAAATAACTACTTCATTGGAACGGTCTACAAAGTGTGCTTGCAAACCAGACAGACTTTGTAGACCTTTCCAATGAAGTAATTCTTTTGAAATAACGCAGTTTCAGCTCTGCTGCAGAGCTGGCGACTGGTCCCCAGACCAGGATCTCCTGCTGTCAGCTAGACACTGACATCAGAAGAAGGGGAGGGAGGGGGGAACTTTCAATGCGATTATCTGGGATTTGCAGCAAATATTTTTTTTTAAATCTACAAAAAAGAATAATATTATTGTTTGATATTACTATCACTTTAATCCATGGTCCTTCTGTATAAAAGCAAAGTACAGCAGTTCTGGGTCATACCATCTACACCATGGGGGGCAAATGAAAATTACAGGTAACCCCTTGAATGCTAGAGAGGTCTACTGCATTGAAGACCTCTGTAGCATTCAAGGAGTTATAATGCCCTTTTTCAATTATTAGGTATTTGAGGAATTTTATTTGCGTCTTATAGCTCAGTTGGTTTGCCACATAATTGCTCCATTTTGCATTTTTATGGAAGGCCTCATATGTCTCTCATGTACTGATAGCACATAGGTACAAATTTCCCAATAGGGAGAGTAGGTAATTGCCTAGAGCTGCATATTTTCAGGGGTACCTTAGCTGTGCTGGCCACACCAACATTCTGAATCTTGGGTATGGCCAATGCAACCCCTTAGTTAATTGAGAGACCTTGAATGCTTTGCAGAGCAATGCTTTGGACATCTCTCAAAAAAAACAAGGGGTTAAAGCTCTTTTGTTCTTGCTTGTTATAGGCCAAGGATATTTTCTGTGCAGGAAACAGTGGAGGGACTTGGGAAGGGGTCATGTGATTAATGGGGGTGTGGCCACAGGTGGAGCTAAGTGCACTAAGAATACCTTGCCTAGAGGGGCCTGGGTTGTAAAGCCGGCCCTGATAGCACACCTTCATACAAGACAAGGGTTATGAATTTTTGGGTTCAGACCTATGAGATCACTGACATTACCCTATCACTTCTTATTAGAAATGTAGGACATGATAAACGTGACTCCTACTACCACATGATATCTCCCACTCCATTAGCTGTAGATTTCCGTTGGCTGCACTCTTTGTTTTAGTTTGTCATGGGTAATTAGAAAATCATCATTTATAATTAGTCTTGTCAGATATTGACTTAACGATATTGTTGAAACAAAGTTGTCCTTGGGGAATATTAGAAGGGTAGGCGACATAAATAATTGCATTTGGATTTTTTTAAAGGGAATGTTCAATAATTTTAATTATGGTTGGGTGTTTCCCTATGTAAAGGCTTAACCCTTTTATTCCAGTTGACCAGACATTGCTCTCTAAACGTTTGGGTTACGCTGCCATACGTTGCTTTTCAGTAGACTGAGGACTTCTGAGGAGCAATCAACTTTTTTAATATGTATATACTGTAAACCTTTTCCTGCTCAAAAAAACAAGGCAATTCCCATTGTTGGGACTGCATTTACATCCCAGGCACCCCTAGGTAAGGCACTCTAGGTGACTTCAGCTCTGTCCATGGCCATATGCGTGGGTGTGTGTGGCCATGGGTGGAGCTAAGAGCACCAAGAATACCTTGACTAGATCGGGACTGAAATGTAAAACCGTCCCTGATAGAGTATCAAGACAAGGGATGTGAATTTCTGCGTTCATACCTATGAGATCTCTGGCATTACCCAACCACATCTCATTATAAATGTAGAACATGATAAGCGTCACTCCTACTGTCACATGATGCCACTCTCTCCACATTGAGATTGCTCTGGTCAAACCTGCAATTCAGAAAATGGGTGTGCCTAACACAGCTAAGGCACCCCTCAATATTTGGACTTCAAGGCAGTTACCTTGTCTGGAGGAGATTTCATTCAAAAGTTATCACACCTCAAGCTTTTATTTTTAAATTACCCTGCAATTTTCTATTGTGATCACATGTGTGCTGTCCCTATTACTTAACGGAGAGCAGCTAGAGCTGTTGCTTACAGTTTGAATAAAAAGAAAAATACATTTGTGATGTAATAACATTTGAACAACACATATCCCAACAGTTAGAAGGAAAGTGTCACGGAGTGACTATAGAATAACAACACTGACAAGTACAGATACAGTAAAATCAATATCTTTATTAAAACAAGATCAAAAATCAATACGGAAAGCACTTCCCCAACCCTCACAGGACCAGGTGTGGAGACAGTGCACAAGCACTTCCCCAACCCTCACAGGACCAGGTGTGGAGACAGCACACGATCCACTGACTGAAGGGAGGCTGATCCAAATCTGACTAGGGAATGAGAAGGTAGCAAGGATAGCAGTAGCTACTGGTGCAGGTAAAGCGGAATCGCCCAAACAAAAATGAGAAATGCTCCCCTAGAACGCTAGGGTACACCAAGGTAATAGACTCGGATACCCTAGAACTCTAGGGTAAACCTACAGGCAATGGCGACTAGAATTCCCCAGAAAGCTAGGGTAGCTACAGGCAATGGTGACTCAAATCCCTACTACGCTAGGGTGCACCCAAAGGCACTAACTGTCAGTATCAAGCAGTATAGAATAGCCAGAGACAAAGTCCGGCACAGTGGGAGGATACTGAGCACAGCTTGTAACAGAGAGTTTAGCTAGAGCACGGTCTAGCGTAGGAGCGGAGTCAATCAAGTCAAGGGTTGGAAACTTATCGGATAGTCAGCAGGAGCCGGGGTCAGCACACAGCGGTTAGTCAGCCAAGCCAAGGTTGGTACCGTATCAGATAGTCAGTCGGAGCCGGGGGTCGGCACAGTAGTCAGATGGAGCCGAGGGTCAGACCGGAGCGGAAGGCAACAAGTCAGGGATCGAACGTTGCCGGAGTCAGACGTAGCCAGAGGTCATACACGGATCAGAGCATAGGGAATAATCACAAGAGCTAGCGCACAGGTACACCACGAAAGGGCGAAGGAGTACTGGCAGAATGAGGCCTATAAGGCCTAGCAAGTAGGCGGAGACTGACTCTGGCAATTACCACAGGCCTATAAGAATAGTGAACACGCATAGGCGTGGCACTCAGGAAGTGATAGTACAATGTTCCCTGCAAATAGCAACAGAGTTCCGGAGGGCAATCACTGGCACCGTGATAGAAAGTCCCTACAACATATTTTTTTTTTTTATAAAAGTTTACTGCTCCTTTAAATAAAAACGAATATGGGATACTTAGCTTTAAATATTTCATTCTCCAAGCTACCACCTAAAAAAATGTAGACTTTGGTATAAATGTCTTAAAATGTAGTCTAAAACATAATTTGTGTAAGTATCAGTATCAGTACCGGACTCCAAGGCACTTGGCACTTAAGTTCATAACCCTTTAAGTGCAAGAGGGGTATGCAATGCATTGCTTTGCAATGCGTTGCGTACCCCCTCTGGCATGCAAAGGGTTAAGCAAGTTTGCAATATATCGCTCAAAAGTGTCAGATGTATGATAAGACGTGTTTACTTGTCACTCTTTACAAGCCCACGTAAGTAATAAAATAATGTCTGTATAGCACAAACAAATTTTGAATACTGTGTCATGAATCCACCATCAAAGAAAGTTAGATGGGAAATAGGATATTTCAAAATTCATTATATATGTTCGGTCTTAAAGAGAAATTAATGCATTATATACACATAATGTTAGACTTTAAGTAATGCAAGCGTATCTCACTGATTGGAGAAATCTCATTCAAATGTTATTACAGATCAAAATGCCATTTTGGCAGGGTAAATAAGTGTAGTAGACTATGTGACCATTCTATGTTAGTACTGTGGCTGGTGGTCACTGATTTGCTTATGTTTTCTGCTTCCTGCAAAAGCAACAGTCAACCTAACATTCATCATCTAGTCCATATGTATGAAAGAAAACTGGGGCAGTTCTGGAGTAAACCAATTGCACAGAGGATTAATAAACATTTCCAAAATTCTCGTTGATTTAAATGGGGCTTTTAACCCCTTGATTGCTAGAGAGATCACAGGGCTGCATGGGGTATGTGTAATTCCAATGCAACTCTACATAAGCAGACTTATTAAACTCTTTCAGTGCTGGGTCTCTCTCCATTATTGACCTTAGAGGGAACACTGATTCCGGGAAGAGGAGAAATAGAAGTTCCCATTGCTTTAAATGTGACTCCCCATGAATACTAGAGAGGTATTGGATGGGTTGTAAAGCCCCCATTTAAATCAATGTGAAATCTGTAAACTTTTGTTTTATAATAAAAGTTATTATTTCTTTAATTCAATTGATCTCAGTCTTTTTTTGCTTCATGGCACTATTATTACGTAGTCTGGAATTTGTCAAGAGAATAATGAAGGGTACAGATAAAAAAATATGCGTTCTTTATTCTCGCAATCAGAATGACAAATTTAACCCTTTGAATGCCGGAGAGGTATCTGATGCATTGCTTCACAATGCATCAGATACCCCTCTGGCACAAAGGGTTAATATATTTTACAAATTCCAGAAATATATATATTTAAAGGGACAGTAATGTCCCATAAAAACTTTTTATAGATTTATAGAGCCTTATAAGCAGAATGGTGCAAACACTCTCTCTCAAACCGCTATGGTTTGAGAGAGATAGGGATTCAAAGTCCCCCTCTGCCTCCCCTTCTCCTGATGTCAGCTGTAAAGCCGACAGCAGTAGAATCGAGTCGTACGACTCGAGGAGGCTCTGCAGCAGAGCCAAGATCGGGTTATCTATAAAGAATTAATTCATTGGAAAGATCTACAAAGTGTGACTGGTTTGCAAGCACACTTTGCAGACATTTACAATGAATGAATTCTTTATAGATAATGCGATTCCGGACCGGAATTTCCTGCTGTCAGCTAAACTATGACGTCAGGAGAAGGAGAGAGAGGGGTGAACTTTCAATGCCCTATATCTCTCAAACCATAGGGGTTTGAGAGATAGGGTTTGCACCATTCTGCTTATTTTCTAAGGCTCTATAAAACTATAAAAAACGTTTTTATGGGACATTACAGTACTTTTAAACCCAAGAATCCCGTTTGCATCAAATTCTTCATAGGAAAACAGTGGCATCCTATGCTTGTGCATAAGGCACACCAAAATGCCCTGGTACTCTGTTTGAGATCCACCTCTTTAAATGTTAGATTCCATTTAAAGAGACAGTGGGTTAAATGTATGACAAAGATTCCTCTCTAAATCAGGAGCTGGATAATTTTAGACCCTATGCATGCCTAAAGCCAATTTGCTAAGCTATAGATGCCAACATTTTATACATTCACCCCACCAAAAAATTAAAAGGGTTAAAATAATTTTAAACATCCTACACTCCAAGTATTAACATTTATCTGCCTAATACTCTTGCCCCACTGGTAAAAGAGAGTAAGATGTGTGTGAGAGCGTAAAAGTCAGAGACAGAGATGAGTGTTGTGAGTAAAAATGACCTGGCTGTTTGAGCACACAACTGCCGTACTACTGCACAGAGAACGTATCAGTCCTGTGTCTCTGTATATTTTGAATGATACAACTTTTCAATATTGTGCTTTCTGATAAAATGTGTCACTCTTCTTCTGCAATGAAAGTTACAAAGGATATTTTCCTGTATAGCGGCACTGCTGTATGTGTACAACCAGCCAGACCAGAGGGCCAGGGAAAATGGACTGCTGGGCTGTATTTTGCCAGCCTTTGGGCAACACGCAACAAAGAAAATCACAAACAAGGATTACTGATATGAGTTTAGAACCCTTTTTAAATTTACAGAGACTCTTACCTCGTATCTGTTAATCTCAGTTATGCAGTTATCACTTACTCGGATCTTGTATAGTTCAACAGGTTCAGTTATGCATATCTGTCTACATATAAATAGGCAAACACGTGTATAACATACTTTGGGGCAAGTACATTATATATAATTTTTAGAAATGCTGGCTAGAAATATGTGATATTTTAAAAGTTATAAATACTATTCATTTGTAGGTGATAATGTTCAGTTAAAGGAGAATTAGCAGTTCCTAATAATAACCCTTTGAGTGCCAGAGGGGTAAGCAAAGCATTGTTCCTCTGGCACTCAAAGTGTTAACACCCACTTTCTATAACCATAAATTAATAATGGTTTCTATGAATTTTGCTCAAGCACCTTTGCTCACGAGATAACATCTTTAATCAGTCTCACCCCTCTGGTCCTTAACCCCTTAAGGACCAGTGGAGTGCCAGGACAGTCACTGTTGCATGTGTGTTAAAGACCAGTTAGGGTCCTGGCATGTAATAGAATTCTGGGATGGCAGATCTGCTGCATTCTGCTCTGCCATCCCAGATTTCATTGTGAAAATTAAAAAAAAAGTGCCATGGTCCTTAATGGCAGCCCACCCCCAGATTGAGCAATCATCAAAGAGTTAAAGTGTTAAGATTACCATGTAGCGTGGTCCTGCTAGCAACTGTCATGTCCTCCTCCATTCACATGAAATCCTGGACTGATTAAAGATGCTATCTCTCGAACAAAGATTCAAGGGTAAAATTAATAAGGCCATTAGGATTTTTTGGCCATAGTAAGTAAATTGAGGGTTAGTACCAGATGTTAGTTTTCATTTAAAGGGATAGTATTGTTTCACAAAAACAGCAGCTCCAATTAATCTTCATAGTATTTGGGCCACGGAGAGTGTTATTTCAATACTGTCTGAGTTGTAGTTCAAGAGTAATTGAATGATAAAGTATCCCCCTCCCACCCCTTTTACCTAGTGTAACACTGCTCACCTCAGATGTGGAATCTGGTCCCTTGACCAGACAGCTCACCGCAAGGGACAGTCTTCTTACTGTGAACATAAGGAAAACCCTGCCCCCCTTGACAGGTTTTTCCATTTTTTTCTTATGCTCACTGAAGATTGTCCCTCTCTGCAATCCATCTGGACGGTCTTGCTGCTCTGAGGTGAGCAGTGTTACATCAGTAAAAGGGGCGGGAGAAGAATAGTTTATCATTCAATTACTCTTGAACTACAACTCTCACATTATTGAAATAACACTCTCCATGGCCCAAATACTATAAAGATTAATTGATGCTGCTTTTATTTTGAAACATTACTATCCCTTTAAGAAAATGATCATTCATAAAATTAGTGGTGGGATTTAATCCTAAAATGACTAGATGGATGATAATATTTATTTCAGCTTGCATATCTGAGAGTACATTATCTTTCAAGGAGTAATACAAACACGTTGTAATATGATTTACCCAGCACAGACTGTTCCTATTAAAAGATATAAATCTTCCACTGGCTCACAATGCATGTAACTTTTCTAAAGGTTTACGTACGAGATAGCTCCAGTTTTCGTCCTCATGGAACAAATTACCCTTCGGAAAATGAGAGAAATAATTGGCTGGTCAGAAAAGGAAGGAGACGGGATATTTTCTCCTGGTAAGTCCTTTGATTGCTTGTAAGTCCTTTGATTGTAAAAGAGAAGCGTTCATCAGGGGTGTTCCTATAGGGTATGGAATGGTACTAATCTCCCTACTAATAATGGTGCATTAGGGCCACACAGTACATTGGTAATGCTTTAGGCTGCCCAAGTCCTGAGTCTTTTTTGAACCTTGAATCTCCTCTAACTTTCAACAAAGCTTTAGATTAGGGGAGATCAAGGATATCTTGAGTGAGATTCACTAAGCTGTGATAAAGAGGTGATAATGAGCTGATAAAGTGGAGGTGACCTTTTCAGTTTATCACTTCTCCAATTCCTATGTTATTCTACGGAGCCTATGCACTAAGATTTCTTCAACTTTGTTGATCTCAGTGCATAGACTTTATAGAATAACACAGGAACTGGAGAAGTGATACACTGGAGAAATCTTCTCCATTTTATTACCACTTTATCATTTTTTTAAATTGTGTAATTCTTTGCCCAAGGATGTGGTAATGGCTGATACAATGGATACATTTAAGGGAAGATTAGATGCATTTCCTTCAAGAGGAAACATACAGGGTTATACTGTATATTAGTAGGCAACACAGGAAGTTCCAGTAAATAGACTAATGCTTATTGTTAGCAGGAAGGCTTATATCATTCTCATTTTTCTGGGTTATGAAGCAAAGGTTGAACTTAATTAACCTAATTTACTAGGTCATTATGTGGGCAACATTTGGCTCTCTAGTTGTTAGAGATTGCCATAGAACAGAGAACTCAACTTCAGCATTCAAAATTCTAATTGTTAAATTAGTCACAGACAATTGTGACGCTCCAGCTGTTGGACTACAGTTCCTAATATCATCAGCTAGCCATTGCCAGCTTGCTACCGCTCATGTAGATGTGCATGACTCCACAATAATGCTGGCTTTAAATGAAGACTAACCCCCCTAGTAATAGAATAACAGTGATCTTAATCTGGACAGGAAAGCCTAATGACCACTATGAACCAATTCTACGTGGATTGTTTCCCCCAAATCAGTCTTTACTCAGTAGTGTGTCATGTCTGTGGAGATTAGCATTCTTTACTGTTTGACTCCAGCACCTCAAACCCCTCCCATTGAATGCTGCATTAGTGAGAGGAGTTTGGGATTATGGTGTCCAGACACAGAGAATCATGTCTACATCTGGGGATATGATATTTACATCAACCTCATCAACCATGTAACTATACATTTAACATGTCCACAAATCACCAAAAAGGTAACAATCCCCTCAACTTTTCTGAGGGGCGTAAACCCACTTTTTGTTTCAAAATTACTCAGCCCAAAAGTGCCAAAAGTGACAGTAGCATTGGTAAACTAGTAAAAGACTAAGTTATAACATTTCTCCACTTAACCTTTTGAGTGTCAGAGTGGTACTTTGCAATGCATTCCGTACCACTCTGGCACTCAAAGGGTTAACCAGCGCAGCCGGCAGTTAAGGAGCAGTGGGCATTTTTTCCTCAATGGATTCAGGGGTCCCTGAATGGTGTGCAGTCACACGGGGACCCCTGAATTCCATAACGTGCCAGGACCGTCATGGGCCCTTGATGCAAGTTTTCGCATGACATCATGGGTCCTTAAGGGGTTAAAGAGATATTAATAATTCATTATAACGTAAGTTCTGCTCATTCCTTATAGTTTGTACTAATGCTCTCCACCATTGGCAATGTTCATATCACTCTAGTTTCTATGTAATTATATTATAAAGTGTCCCCCTCCCGCCCCTTTTCCATACGTCACGTTGTCTTCCCTCAGATCTGAAATCCTGTCACTTGACCATACAGATCGCAATGAGGGACAATGTTCTGTCCATCAGTATAAGGAAACCCTGCCCTCCCTTGATGAAGGAGAACGGGTTTTTCCTTATACTGACAGAAGATTGTCCCTCTTCACGATCAGTCCGAACCGGCTTTCTGATCTGAAAATAGAAGACTGATGTTTGGAAAAGTGGTGGGAGTGGGAAAGTTTATAATATAATTACAGAGAAACTAGAGCAAAATGAACATTGCTTATGGTGGAGAGCGTTACTACACACTATAAGGAATGATCGAACCTTATGTGATAATGAACCATTACTATCATTAACCTCTGTAGTGCAAAAGTTGTCTCTAAAGTATTCCAGTGCAATGCATTAAAGTGGAACTATCACCCTATATAAATTTCCCCCACAATAATTAGGCATATGGAGATTAGCTTCTTAACAGTGATATTATCGGGTGCAAGTACTACTGCTTTAGAGCAGACATCTTGGCTTAGAGACATCTGCGCACCTGCCCTGTCCATCCTGGTCTCCTCTAGGAGACATTGCATGGTACCTCAAGGTACCATATGGGACTGGGAGTGGTGTGCAATGCATTGCAGAGCAATGTGTTACACACCCCATTTCTTCTTTAAGGGGCTAAGAAAATTTTTGGTTCCCAAGAAGTTAAACGTGCCTCTCCGCTGTGGTTTTTATTTGTAACTATTAGGATTATTATTTTCCTTGATTTAAAAAGAGTAAACTTGTTCCGCCACAATGTACAATAGGGGACAGACATACCGAGCCCACCTGGAAACTTGCTCATCTTCATCCCTCAGAGTGGGCTCATGTGCTGCCGACCAGAGGATGTCAGTGATGTGATTTGTGTCAAATAGGGGGTAAGGCTTAATCCGGGGATGGAGCTTATTATATTTCTGTCATAAAGTGGGCAGAAAGTAGTTGGGAAGTAGGCAGAACAGGGTGGGAAGGAGAAGTGGGAGGAACAGGGTGGGAAGGAGGAAAAGGGGAGGAAGTGGGAGGAAAAGGGTGGGAAGGAGAAGAAACAACAGCCACTTGCCCCGGAAACCTGGGAATCTGCCCCTGTCTCAGGGGCAGATCCATAGAGTTCCCAGGTATGATACTGAGACATAAAACAGTATAGTTAGAACATAGTATACAAGAGGATCAGCTGTGGAAACAATCACCATGCATCCCACACAACAGCATGATATTTAGGTGATACTTAAGTGATTTCAGAGAATAAATTGACTATTATTTCCTCCAACAGGTGGTGCAATATCCAATATGTACAGTATCATGGCTGCACGTTACAAATACTTTCCTGATGTGAAAACCAAAGGCATGGCCGCTGTCCCAAAACTGGTCTTATTTACCTCAGAACATGTGAGTAAAATTCAGTACTTATTGGCTGATTGGAGCAAACCAAATGTATCATAGGGGATAAATAAAAATCCCCTAAATTCTCATTGTTGTAAATGAGGATTTTAACCCATGAATGCTAGACAGGTTTCAAACTCATTGCTTCTCAATGTACCACATAGTTGTCTGGCATTAAAGAGGTTGAAAGCCACATTTACACTGTAGTGACTACTTTTATTTGTGTTAGAATTGCTGCTCAGTGAGCCTGATTTATTAAGAAGAACTGGATTAACTGTGGAGCAAACCAACTACATCATAGGGGAGAAATGCAATTTTACACTGATTTCAATGGGAATTTTAAACCCTTGAATGCTAGAGAAGTCTCCAACGCATTGTGAAGCAATCTGTTGGAAACCTCTCTAGCATACAAAGGGTTAACAGCTCTGTTAAAATCAATTAAACTTTGCATAATTTGTATTTGTCCTCTATGGCTCATTTGGTGCATCAAAAGTCCTATGACGTTTTTTACATTAAAGGAAATGACTGCTCATTTAAATACATGTTTTGGAATTAAAAATAAGGAATTGTAGCAAGAGTTATCAAACAGATTTTTTGGGGAGTACAGTCTATTATTTTAACTCTTTGAGTGCCAGAAGGGTAAGCAAAACAATACATTGCATACCCCTCTGGCACTCAGAGAGTTAAGCCCTTGACTGCTAGAGAGGACGATGATGACATCTCAAGAATCCAAGTGGTTGAAGAGAACCTGTCACCTTAAAGGGATAGTAACACCTCTTTAAAATTAGTTGCCCAAGTCTTCTGTATATTAAAAGCATTTACTTCTTTCTAGTTCAAAAGTTATGAAGCCATAAAGATCCCATGCCCTCCCCTTTCTGGCCTCCTCCCACGGAATCTGATATCTGATTGTGCAACTCGATGGCTGCAGCAAGGGACAAATTTCAGTAAGTAAGCAAAAGGGAAATCCTGACCCCTTGATGAAAGGTGGCAGGATTTCCCTTTGTTTACTGACGTTTGTCCCTCGCTGCAGCCGTCCCAACCACTCTGCATCTTCTGAGTGACGTGGGGAGAAGGGGTGGTGGATCTTCAGTGCTTCATAACTTTTGAACTACGAAGAAGCAAGCGCTTAGACATAGCGCAATATGCTCCTTTTAATATACAGTAGACTCAGGAAACTAATTTTAAATAGACAATACTATCATTCTATTGCAGGTGATAAATGTTAGCACTTGATTTATCAAACATTTTCCTATTGAAGTCTATGGGGAAACCTGGAGATTAAAGCAGTGATAAAATTAGCACCTCCAATAGAATCTAGACCTTAGATTCTTAAAGGGGAACATTCACATAAAAAAAAATTTGACCATGGGTTTTAATCAATAAAACAAGATTAGAGGGTTTTTTTTAACTTACCTAAAAGTGGAGAAATGAAGCCTCCAAATCGGGTACTTCCTCTTCCTGGGGCACCCTCTGGCACTCAAACGGTTAAAAGCGCTTTCAAAACCATGTATTTGTTTCCAAATGGGAGTGGCGTACAATGCACTGCAAAGCAATGTGTTACACACCCCTTTCTTCTTTAAGGGGCTAAGAACATTTTTCGGTTCCCAAGAGGTTAAACGTACTTCTCCGCAGTAGCATTGTAAATGGAGCCTGCTGTAATGTTAGCCCACAAAAATACAGCTACGAAGGGAAGCATGAATGCGTTCCCTGGGGCAGCTGGGAAGTCCTGCGCTGTCGTGCGGCACATACAGAGTGCCGCAGAAAGTGGAAGTCCCCGATTTCAAGGCTCCATATCTCCACTCGTAGGTCAGTTAAAAAAAAAGAAAAGAAAAGAAACCCAGCGCTAATCTTGTTTTATTGATTAAAACCCATGGTCAATTTTTTTTTTAATGTGAATGTTCCCCTTTAAACAGAAAATTAAATATGACTTTTGAGAAATGTACCTTTATATTTTGGTGGCATAGTATGGCACTTTGCACTAATCCTAATTAGCTTTGCTCAAGGTCAGACTTATGGTCCGCTGTGCTATTAGAAATCTCCTTCATGTGTTGGCTCTGCCTAGATTCATTCATTCGTTATACACTGTGTGGTTAGTTAATATTCAGCATACCTGGGAACTTTCAAAAGATCTTTGAAATATTAACCCACAGGGGCGTCCACAGATGTTTTTCCCCACTCCAGACGCCCATGTTGACCCTGAGATATAGGTCAAAACCCAGTACCCAGGTATGATATCAAAGGGATAGTAATGGTTCATATTACAAATAGCTCAGAACTTTGAGCATGTGTAATAGTTGTGCTCCGCGATGTACATTTGCCGCATAACTTGTTAAAGATGATCCCACCCGCCCCTTTTCCTGATGTGAAGCCACTCCCCTAAGTTCTGAAGTCTGGACAGATCAAAATGAGGGACAATCTTCCCTTATTCAGTATAAGGAAAAACCTGCCCTCCTTTGTTGTGATCCGCTGTCGGATCTGGGACAAAAACCATGATGTCAGGGAAAGGGGCAGGAGGGATCATCTTTAACATTATATTACACAGTAACTAGCAAGTTATACCGTAAATATACAATGCAGAGCACAACTATACCTTTAAGTAATGATAGCACATAAGCTAATTAGCATTAAGTTCTGGAGTATGTCACCAACAAATAGATGTAAATTTCTCAAAAACTATTTATTTTACACACAAATGGTTTGTTCAATATACAGGCATATTTTACTTCTTTTTAACCCCTTAGTGACAGTCGCGTGCCTACGCGGCTGTCACCTTAACGCCCGGCTAACATTTTTTTTTTTCTAAAAGATTCCGGAGTCCCCAAACAGCGTGTAGCCGCACGGAGACCCGGACTTCCGGGACTTACCAGGTACGTCCTCTGTCACTGACAGTTGTTGCGGGATGTACCTGGTAAGTCAATTGTCGGGATGGGGTTAAGTAAATCCATATTACTGTGAAAAGTTCACTTTGACCAGAGAGGTGTGCTGGTCCTTAAAGAAGTTAACAAAATCTATATCTAAATATTTTATTACATTTTTTTATTATTACTGATTTCTTTTTTTTTTTTTTTTTTTTAGAGTCATTATTCTATAAAGAAAGCCGGAGCGGCACTTGGATTTGGAACTGAGAATGTGATTCTGCTAAAATGCAATGAGAGGTAATTTGTAAACATCTGATATATGAAATGTATTCATGTGGTAAATTTGTTTTATTGTGCTGAAGGAGTGGCTTCACGCCATGTGTCACTTTACTAATGGACTGTTAAAAAGACCCCATTAAATCGTATCCTCTGCAGCTGATGTCCTGCTCAGCATTTATTTTCTTTCACACCTGCCTGTTTCTACAATCCTTGCAGAGGGAAGATAATTCCTGCAGATTTGGAAGCAAAAATCCTTGAAGCGAAACAAAAGGTAGGTATCAGCTGATGCATGTTTGATCTGTACTTGACGTATATTATTGATGGCTTAAACTTTAAAGGGAATCTATCTTTAAAGGAGCAGTAAACTATTTTATGAAAACATTTCTGTTATAGAGCTTTTTTCTGCTGAGCAAAACACGGGCACTCTAACTGTGGATAGTTGTTTTATTCAACATTTCTAACAGTTCAAATAATCGAGAAGTGAATTTACTGTGTGTGTTTACTTCCTGGAAGTTCCAACTGACAGGAAGTGATTCAGCAGTTTCTATCACATTCTATGGAGAACTGTAAGTCACCAACTTTCCTCTCCATTAGAAGGTAACAGAATTACTAATTGGAATTTGACCACTAGAGGGCATTGCTAATGTAAAAAAAAAAACCCCCAAAACAAGTGTTTAAACTGTAATACCACTGGAAATATGCATCTCTCAGCAGTGGGAGTACCCTTATTTTACTCAACAGGAAACACCCTACAGTATATATTTTTGTTTCATATATTCATATTCATATATGAAACTGCTTATATTTTTATAACATCTATTTTACATTCTAAGACATAAAGGAAAAGTATCACCTTATGACAAGTGTCTTTAACCCTTTGAATGGCAGAGGCACAACAATGTTGATGTGAGTCAATGGGGGGAGGTTAAAATATTCAAGGATGAGCAATTCCTACAAATGTTTTTCTTATGTGAAATCAAAGTAAATTGTTCCAATGCACACCCTATAATCAATAATTTGTGTGGGTGCTGATGTACTACAAGTGATGGATCGCAAACCCTAAATGACGTATTCAATGGTATGTAAGAAAAAAAAGCACAACAAATACTGCAAATACAGTTAAATTACATAT
This sequence comes from Rhinophrynus dorsalis, assembly GCA_037306005.1. Taxonomy (NCBI): domain Eukaryota; kingdom Metazoa; phylum Chordata; class Amphibia; order Anura; family Rhinophrynidae; genus Rhinophrynus; species Rhinophrynus dorsalis. The sequence goes on along the minus strand of CM074725.1, from coordinate 192,584,046 downwards.
TGACTGGTCAATAGAGCTTTTTTTATTAAACTAAAAATGCAGAAATGCAAACACTGATGTGAAGACACAGTGCTTTGATTTTTGGATCTTTAACTTGCAGTCCAACTTTTCCAGCAAAAGCCTGTTTACCATTCTGAAATTTTGGCCAGTGACAGCAGACAGAGCAGACTTCCCTCTGATTGGTGCATTTCCCTGCATGATCTCTGCATGATCCCCCTATCCTGAGCAGCTGATTTATGAAAAAGTTTCAGACAAATTTAAGCTAGTTAAGTGTCTGAATAGACTGCAATCTGGCTAAAGGAAATCCCAAAGTCTGTGAAGGTAAGGGACATTTTACACACAACTGTTATCGTTAATGCCTGCTCTTTACTGGAATAAGAATATTTTCCTTTGTAAATAATATATGCAATATCTAAACGATAATAAATCCTCATCTTCACACACTGTCATGCAATAATGTACTATTTCTAATTAGAAAGATCCCTGATGTAACATCAGAAATGTCTGAATCGGAAGACACCAATCTTCTACAAAAATGAGAATATGGGTTGTATTTTGCGAAATTTACCACAATTTATCACTCCTATCTAATAGTACTTTAATTTGTCTTCTCCAAGTTTAGACAATTTTTATTTTGTCTCAAAAAAAATGATAGAAATAAGACCAAAAAAAGTGACAGCTAAAAGAAGATTTTTTTTCTGAAAAACCTTACAATATGATGGTAGATTAAACCACACCCACCTTCTTAAGACTTTTTTTCCCTTTGATGGAGATGGCGTAAATTGGATGCAAAAAATTTATGGCAATATATCTGAGAATTGATGACATTTTTTCATTCTGGTTACAAACAATTTCCGTTATCACCTTTTTTTGAACATTTTAATCTGTCTGGATACCAAGTGAGGTGTCTTGACACCAGGTGGCACTGTTGCTAACAGTACAGAAAAAAGCAACAGTTTGAATTTTAATCCTTTCAGTTCCAGAGAGGTATCCAATGCATTGCTTTGCAATGTGTTAGATACCTCACTGGTGCTCAAAAGGTAAATAACATTTGAATGAAGTTTCTTCCAGTAGTGGAAGTGCCTTTTTTTACTGAGCAGTAAAATCATTACAATATAAAAAAGTATATGGTTCCTTTAATATAAATAATATGTACATGTTCTATGTCATTTGTTATAATGGCTGGTCACCATGTTATATTGCATGCAAAGCATAATATAACTGCCTGGATATTATGTTGAGCTATAATAATCAGGAATCCATTAGCTATAGAAGAGGTACAAATAAACATATAGTAACCCCTTGGATATTACAGATGTCTACAGTGCATTGTTTCTCCATTCATTGACATGTCTTAAAAGAGGTATTTACCAGGGGCAAGATGCTACTTTCCATTGAATCTAGGAGATGAAAGAGGCAATTATAGCTGCAGTATTAACCCATTGAGTGTCAGAGAGGTATCCAACGCATTGCAAAGCAATACCCCCTGGCACTCAAAGGTTTAACCCTTTAAGGAACAGAGAGAGACTCACGCCTCTAGTCCTTAAAGGGCCGTGCACACAAATCATTCAGGATATCTTCTGATGTCAATGCAATATATACACATTCCTGAAAATGTTAGGGAAAAGATGATCACCTGAATCAGATGGGGGTGAAATAGGATGGTGTACTAAGAAGAACGTAGGCAATTTTTGAGCAAATCAACCACACCATGGGGAACAAATAAAATGTATCAAAATCCCAAGTGAATTAAATGGGGGTTTCTAACTCTGGAATGTTAGAAAGGTCTCCAACGCATTTCAGAGCAATGAGTTTGACCACATTGGTTTTCCCTAGAATTTATACTCTTGCGCATATGGTTTTAATAACCGGCTACCTGAATATCCATAGCACAAAAAATATATTACAAACTGAGAACAACATTTGAAGGAGAGCTGCAGGGAAACATTTTGATCAGTGTACATTATATTAATGATATTCTCAATGTGTATGTTACAGGGGTATGTTCCTCTCTATGTGAATGCTACAGCTGGGACAACGGTATATGGTGCATTTGACCCGATACATGAGATAGCAGATATCTGTGAAAAATACAACCTTTGGCTTCATGTAGATGTAAGTAATCAAGGTACAAAAGACTGACACCATTGTGATGTATGAGGAATCAGAAGAAACATTGCTAACATGCTGGTGAGATGGCTCAGTTGGTTAAGGCACCAGCAGGGTCAACTCAGCCTTTCATCCTTCTGAGATAGATAAAATGAGTACAATTAAATTGGATAATAATATCCGGGACATACTTGAAAACTGAGAGACAATTTCAATGTATCCTTCCTGGTAAAATGCTTTGATATTATTATTAAAGGGTAGTAATAATTTAATATTACTATTCCCCATATTGTAGATATTTGAAAAAGAATTTAAGAGCCCCCAGGTTCATCTCTCAAACCTTTACGGTTTGAGAGATAACCGAATGCAAATTTCCCCCCTCCCTCCCCCTTCCCTGAAGTCAGAGTTGTACTGACTGCAGGGATATCCGGTCTGACTTTCACCAGGCGGCTCTGCAGCTGAGCTGAGATCACATTAGTAAAAAAGAATTATTTCACTGAACCGGTCTTCTACATGTGCTTTTGCAAACCAATCACACGTAGAAGACCATTTCAGTGAAATAATTATTTTTCACTAACGCAATCTCGGCTCAGCTGCAGAGCCGCAAGCCTGTCGTACGACAGACTTCCCCTGCAGTCAGCACAACGCTGTCTTCAGGGAAGGAGGAGGGAGGGGGGAACTTTGCGTTCGGTTATATCTCAAACCATAAAGGTTTGAGAGATGAACCTGGGGGCTTTTTAATTCGTTTGCAAATATCTACGATATGGGGAATAGTAATAATAAAGTATTACTATGCCTTTAAGTGAATGAATTCCGCATGCTGACACACACCCTATGTTCTATTTATCTGGTATAGGCTGCATGGGGAGGTGGACTTCTAATGTCCAGAAGACATCGACATAAGTTGAATGGAATAGAGAGGTATGTAACTATGATACAAAACACTCTAACAAAAATGAATTTAGGACTTAAACATGCAAACAAAATCAGAAAAAAATGTGTATATATCAATATGAACGATAAGAGGAGAATAAGGATTCCCAGGGAAGGCGTAATTCCCCAAAAGATACAACCAACACAGCAGACTGTAGAGAAAATATTCATCCTATATAAAATATTACTAGCCATCCCAAACACAAAGGTCACTTTTTCTACAATATTTAAACCACAAGTCTCAAACTGTATCCCCAAAGTGCTTAAATAATGCAGGTTTTGAGGATATCCTGGATTTTGGACAGGTGACAGTCCTTTTGACTGAAACAGCTATGCAAAATCAGATATATTCCGAAAAACGTGTACTTTCTCAGTCCTTTAGTAATGCAATTTGAGATCACGGATATCAACATGATTGAAAAAAAATATCAAATAAAATGACACGGGTGGGATGACACCTATACGCATACCTGGGAACTCTCCGGAATTGCCCCGAAGACTCTGGTTTTGAGAGTGCATTACTGGGTCTGTGGGGCAGAGGCTGATTCTCCGGATGTGGGGAGTTTTCATTAAAACTCTGCCCACTTCTGCTCCTTCCCACCCTGTTCCTCCCACTTTTCCTCCTTCCCCTCCCAGTCCCTCCCACTTCCCTCCCACTTGTGTGATGCCCCAGAAAGCCCTGCTCCCACTCGAGGGTAAACCCACCCCCTTTGTCTGCAATTTGCTGCAATTAAACTCCCCAGTGTCATCAGGGGACTCCACAAGTGAAAGTTCCCAGGTATGCCCATAAACACACAGATCTTGACAAAAAAATGTGTGTTGAGATCTAGCTGGAGATAACTTGACAGATGATTGAATAAATCATGTTTTCTGACTACAAGATCCACGTGGACGCCTTTCTTCAATCGTATACAGAACTGCACCAGTGTTCCTTGACTTATAATTAATGTGAGCACTTAATTCAGTGTTTCTCAACCAGGGTGCCGTGGCACTTTGGTGTGCCACGGACATCCACTTAGGGTGCCCCATTGTGTCTATAATGCTTTACAAAAATGTGAATTTAGATTTACAGCTGTATATTTAAGGATATTACTATGCACAATATGTTTATTTTAGTTGCGAGGTCTAACAATAACTCCATATTTATGTATTTGTAACCCTTATTACACCCTTAACAAATTACATAAAATGACAGGGGTGCCCCGAAAATGCCAGACTGCATGTTTGATGTGCCTTTAGCAAAAAAAAGGTTGAGAGCCACTGACTTAATCCTTTGAATGCAGAGGGGTATTCAATGCATTGCAAAGCTATGACCAAGTGGGGGCCCTAAACAGCCGCTTAGTCTTCTTATATTACTGTGCCTCCACTAGTTAGGGTTGCCACCTTTTCTTCAAAAAAATACCTGCCATGGCATTCCCTCCATAGACTTAACATTGGACAGAAGCCAATTTTTTACCGGCCTGCCGGTAAAATACTGGCTGGGTAGCAACCCTACCACTAGTTCCCTTTGTTAGGGCCTTGAATAGTGACCTATAAAATGTTAGGGGCACCCAGAAAATTCCAGATTCTATGTTAAGTGCGCCTTCACTGAAAAGAGATTGCAAACCACTGACATACCCTTTTGGTTATTGCTTTACTGCTCACTCAACATAAATCCCACCTCTATATGAGAGTCTATGTAAATAAGGAATTAATCATTGTAGCCATTTTAAAAATAATTGAATTGCTCCCAGTGTCATTTCTCAAACCTTTATGGTTTGAGAGATAACCGAACGCAAAGTTCCCCCCTCCCTCCCCCTTCCCTGAAGTCAGCGTTGACCTGACTGCAGGGATATCAGTTCTTATTTGCATCAGGAGGCTCTGCAGCAGAGCCGAGATCGCGTTAGTAAAAAATAATTATTTCATTGAAACGGTCCTCTACATGTGCTTGCAAACCAGTTACATGTAGAAGACCGTTTCAGTGAAATAATTATTTTTTACTAACGCGATCTCAGTTCAGATGCAGAGCCGCAAGCCTGTCGTACGACAGACTTCCCCTGCAGTCAGTACAATGCGGACTTCAGGGAAGGGGGAGGGAGGGGGAATTTTGCTTATGGTTTTCCTTCAAACCATAAAGGTTTGAGAGATGAACCTGGGGGCTATTAAATTATTTTTAAAGTGGCTACAACATGGGGAATAGTAATATTTAAGTATTACTATACCTTTAAAGGGATAGTGATACTTGTTTTAAAGTGGAGGTCCGAGTCGTCTTTATTTTTTTTAACATGTAGCGCTATTTTTCAATACTTACAGTTTTGTAGTGCAAGCACTATTCAATCCAAAAGGATCCCCCTCACACCCCTTTCTCCTGTGTCACTCTGCCTCTTAGTCTGGTCCGGATGGAGCGCGGCAAGGGACACTCTTCAGTAAGTAAAAGAAAAATCCTGCCCTCCTTAGTCAAGGGGGCAGGGTATTCCTTATACTTACTGAGTGAAGACTGTCCCTGGCTGCATCTATCTCATACCATGACCAGATTCCAGATCTGATGAGAGGGGGTCAGAAGGGGTGGGAGGGGGATCCTTTAGGTTTGAATAGCACTTGACCTACAAAACTGAAATTATAGAAATATAGCACTACGTGTTAAAAAAAAAATAAAGAAGACTCTGACTTCCACTTCATTACAAGTATTACTATCTTTTAATAATATAGGTATATTACTTGTACATTACTTGTGTAAATTAGTTTTATAAACTATATCATTCATCAGCATAAAATACTTTTTACACTCATTTTCATACATGAAAATACTTGTTAATTTTCACATTCACAAAATGAAAAATACATGAAAGTTATAATTGCAAATATGTGCTCATTCATCAGTTCTCTGTTTATTGCAATTTAACCCTTTTAGTGCCAGTTGTGTGCGCAATCTGGAAATGAAGGGGTTAAGGAATAGCAAAGCTTTATTATAAAAAAATGGAGATATACAAAAAAGGAAATGCACAGGTAAAATAATATCTACTCAAATGTAAGAATTAATAGTCTAGGTATACACAGGGTCTAGAACTAAAACATACACACAAAAATAGGAGCAGTATGATGGTATAAAGACCAAAAGACCACACCATAAGAGATCCAATAAGATACGAGGCACACTATATGTAGCAAAAATAGAAAAAGCTTTATTCATATACGAAATAATGCCCCACGCGTATCGCCACCGATTGTGGCTTCGCTGACGAAGCCACAGTTGGTGGAGATGCGCATGGGGCATTTGGAGAGCTTTGGAGTGCACAGTGGATACACCTGTTTCCCTTATAGTTTTTTGCACTAAGTATCTTTGTATTTCTTTATCATTTGTGCAGTGCTGTTTTGTTATTTTCTCTTTACATAGCACTTGTATGATTGTGGGTTAGAGATATATTTTTTGTAACCAACTATATGTGGAGAATATTTTAGGATATTCTGTTCCTCCGGGCGATCTAGCTCTCAGGTTTTAATTGTTTTTATGCCTTATGATTGAATTATTTAGTGTATGAATAAAGCTTTTTCTATTTTTGCTACTTATAGTGTGTCTCGTATCTTATTGGGTCTCTTTTGGTGTGGTCTTTTGGTCTTTATACATCATACTGCTCCTATTTTTGTGCGTTTGTTTTTATTATAAAAAAATTACTATGTTGTAAGGGATTTTTCTGCTGAGTAAAACAATGTCACTCACTACTGTGTCGTACTTCAGGCATTATTACAGCTTAAAGAGATAGCAATGTTTCAAAATAAATGCAGCTCTGATTATTCTTCATAGTTTTAGGACCATGTAAATCATTATTATCATTGTCTATGATGTGTAGTTCCAGAGTAATTGAATTATATAATATCCCCCTCCAGCCCCTTTTCCTGTTGTAAGCCACGTCCCCTCAGATCTGGTCACTTGACTGGACAGATCACAGCAAGGGACAGACTTCTTACTGTTAGCATAAGGAAAACCCTTCCCCTTAACAAAGGAGGGCAGGTTTTTCCTTATGCCCACAGAACATTGTCCCTCGCTGTGATGCGTCTGGATGGTCTTGCTGCACAGCTTTATGTAAGTAGAAGGGGCGGGAGGGGGACACTTTGTAATTCAATTACTGTGGACCTACACATCATAGAGAATGATAATAATGCTCTGTATGGCCCAAAAACTTTAAAGAATAATTGGAACTGCATTTATTTTTAAACATTACTATTGCTTTAAGCTGATGTTTTTTCGAAAGGAAAGTTAGCAACAGCGCCATCTGGTATCCAGATGTAATTGTTTCTATTGCTCTCTATGCTAGAACTGAGTCTTAGGCTGTTCCCATTGCTGCTGGCACACAAATGATTAAGACTTCCTTTAGACTTCTCACCATTACATCACCACTGCAAAAACATAAGCTAAATTCAATCCAAGAAAAATAGCTTTTTGTTTATAATGGCAAGAAGTGTGGGCAGGTCACATGTCTTATCCTTTATGTAGCAGTAAGTCAACACGTTCAGGGTTTAGGGCACTACCACGTCTGCATTAATTCCTGTTGGTTTTGCCATGATGCACATTGTCATATTTTTTACCACTATTCCAATTAGCATGTATTGATTAGACAGCAGTTGACATCCCAAAGTCACAACGTTAGTTCTTTTTATTTTTTTCCATTGCCTGGGGGGTATAGCAGACTACGACATGACCTTTTTATTTGCCCCGCTGAAACTTGACAAAAAATGTCAGTAAAAATAAAGCTCCTGGAATTAAAAATGAGGGAACATCTACTGCTATTAACATCACGGGGACCATTTTAGCACTGCCACAGAGAGCTGGAATGCTGAAGGCAAAAACAGTCTGAACAAGCTCTTCTGAGACATGCATATATTTGTATTGTGCATTCATTTGCCAAGCAAGTTTTTAAGCAGTCTTATGCCTCAGGCTGTAGGAAAGCAAGATACACAGAGAATGAAAGGTAACAATCCCATGCAGGGTGAGTAAGAGAGGCAGAAATAGACAATTAAATCATAGGGAGGAATTTTACTCAGTGTCGGCTTTTTATTTTAAAAGAAGTAAACTTGTTTTTATGAAAAAATATATATTTTAGGTAGTTTCCTGTTGAGTAAAATAAGGACACTCCCACTGCTGAGAGGTGCATATTTTCAGAGTTATTACTGTTGAAATCTGTGGGGTTTTTTAGCAGTGGCCTCTAGTGGTCAAATTCCAATTAGTTATTCTGTTACATTGTAATGGACAGGAGCGTCAGTGACTTATAGCTCTCCACAGAATGTGACAGAAATTGCTGAGTCACTTCCTGTCAGTTAGAGCAATCAGGAAGTAAACACTGTAAATTCACTTCCTGGTTATTTGAACTGTTATAATTTTTGAGTAAAACAACCTACAGTGGTGGGAGTGTCCTTGTTTTAGTCAGCAGGGAAAACTCTTTAACATAGAGGTTTTCATAAAAAAAGTTTACTGCTCTTTTAAGAAGAGGTTTACCCTTTTTGGATGCTAGAGATGTTGCCAACACACTGTTTTACAATGCATTGGAGAGATCCTTCGCACCCAAGGGGTTAAAAAGCAATGGACATACAAAAAAAAAGCTTTGTTAACCCCTTAAGGATGGCCGAACGCGCATGCGGCCATCACTTAAGGATCACGGAGCATTTTTTTTCCTGTTTCCGGTACAGGGCTCCCCGACCGGCGTGCAGCCACGAGGGGAGACCTGAATTCCATGACGGTCCTGGCACTTCATGGGTCCTTAACTCAAATCTACCCATGATGTGCCAGGACCGTCAAGGGTCATTAAGGGCTTAAGTTCAGTATTTTACTAATAATCATGCATCTCCCTGCTATAGTAGCAACAGCATGTTAAGCTTATTAAAGCCCCAGCTCTACAGTTACACCCCAAGCTTCTTGCCGAGGCCCGGACTGGGACAAAAAATAGGCCAAGCATTTAAGGCTGAGCAGCCCATTTTCATGGGCGGAGCTTATAATCACGTGCAGTGCCCGCCCACCAGGAAACTTGTAACGAGGTGGCCGTCTTTCAGAAAGTGAAAGACGGCCTAAACTCGTTTAATGATTCTTTTTTTTTTTTTTTTAAAAGCCCGGACCGGCCCACCAGACAAATGCCTGGTATGCCGATGGCCAGTCCGGGCCTGTTCTTGCCCCTTCTTCTTCAAGAACTGAGCTTGTCAGTGATAGCCTCATTCTTATTGACTGTACAAGTGAGTGTAATGTCAAAGCAGCCAAACAGGAATCATTAGCTGTTTCAGGTTGTAGCTTTATAATGCTGCTACTGACAGAGGTGGGATACAAATCAATTAGGTAGTAAAAGCATCATGTTTAATGTATCTTAATACTGTTTCATGTTAGGTGTCTTTAAAATTAGGTTTATTAAAATGTCAGTAAAACGTTACGTCTGTTGATGCTCTATCATCCTTTAAGAAACTTCTACTTAAAATAAAACTAGTTTAGCTCTATGAATAAAATCCTGCCTATGAAATTTGAAAATGTGGCAGGTTTTATTGTGGAAATGTAAATGAACAAGTGCTAGATAGAGGCAGAAAAGTCTCAATATATGATACAGATTTGGAATCGGAGTCTAAGATATATAATGCAAGTGCTATTATTCTTCAACTTCCTGGTCAAGAGGTTGCAGGAGGCATGAAATTCTTGAAGAAACAGCAGGAAGTGAGGGACATAAAGAGACATTTCTTCCTATAACATGCTGAAAAAAGCACTTTGAATGCTAAAGAAGGCACCTAAAGCATTTCTTAACCCTTTGAATGCCAGAGAGGTGTCTAACGCATTGCATAGGATACCCCCTGGCACTCAAAGGGTTAACAATGTGTGGGAAATAGCTACAATAAAAACTATAGACTATCCTATATATTAATTCGCTAGGATGTTTGTCACGATGCAGTCATGTGCAGTGCCCGCGTTCGGATAGTCTCTACTGCACATGATTGCATCGCGTGAGTGAGGCGATACAAGACTGCATCGCATGGAGCAGTGAGGTAGTGGTCTCTTAACCCTTTGAGTGCCAGAGGGGTATGCAACGCATCGCAAAGCAATGTGTTGCATACCCCTCTGGCAACCAGAGGGTTAACATTACCCAGACCTTGGCCCGTGTACACGTGCTTTTACACTAGTTGATGTATATTTAGATTAACCCAAAGGTTGGCAACATCTTCAGCTGCTGTTAAACTACAACATCCATCATCCATTTCTCCACCCATAACTCTCTGACAGTCACTCGGCACTTGTTTCCAACAATGTCTGGAGAGCCTCATGTTATTCACCTCTGCCTCAGTGCATATCCCCCACTGACTCAGTCAAAGATCATATAAAGCTAATTTTTCTGCATTGTATGTCTCTTTATAAATCACCACTTGCAGCTTCTATATTAATTGTTGAACATTATAATACAGTATTTACCCCGTTCATTTTCCAGTGCATACATTTTGTATTTTTTCCTTATATCTTTTAGAGCTGATTCTGTCACTTGGAATCCTCATAAGATGATGGGTGTTTTGCTTCAATGTTCTGCAATTCTCTTAAGGGAAAAGGTAAAATAGATGTATATTATGATGAAAAATACTGTATGGAACAACATTTTTAAATTGCATGAAGTCACAGGGCCATAAGCAAAAAAAAAAGAGCACATCTGGGGCAGAAATGTAGCTTCTCTAATTTACAATACCTTATTTGTTAACCTGGATGTGATCTTCCTTGAGTGCATATTGCTGCAGGGATACAGTGCCAGATTTCCCAATAGGCAGAATAGGCACCTGCTTGGAGCTTCGGATTTTGAGGGGCACCTCAGCTGTGCTGGCCATACATACATTCCGAATTGCAGGTGTGGCCTGGTGGTGAGATCATGTGAGGAGTGGGGATATGGCCATGGGTGGAGCAAAAGACACCTAGTGTGCCTTGCCTAGAGGTGACTGGGTTGTAAATCCAACCCTGCAGGAATATCTTCTTGTTCTTTTTTACTAGGGCAAAAAATGCACCATAGGGGACAAATGAAAGTCCCCGAAATAGTTGATTTAAATGGGGCTTTTAATTGCTTAAGTGCCAGAGAGGTCTCCAGCAAAAGCATCATGAATGCCAAGGGGGTGCCCAAAGCATTGCAAAGCAATGCGTTTGGCACTCCGCTGGCTCTCAACAAGTTAAAGGGATAGTACTACTTAAAATGTAAAAAAAATATGTTGTAGGGATTATCACCCTGAGTAAAACAAAGATATTCCCACTGCTGAATGATGTTTTATTCAGTAAATAAAATCTGGTCAGTTGACCATAAATCTCCATAGGAGTGTGTAGCAACAGCGCCACTATACAATTTCAGGCAACTGTGATACTGCACCTAAAAAAATCAGGTTTGATCTGTAATAACTACTGAATAAAGCACCTTTCATCACTGGGAGTACCCTTGTTTTACTCAGGGAGATAAACCCTACAATATATTTTTTTTACATTTTAAGTATTACTATCCCTTTAAATAAATGTACTTTTCTATATTTCTACCCAAAATTTCTCCTCTGTTTACCAGCTGGAGAAAAAGTTACTAGTCCACCAATATTAACCCTTTGAGTGCCCGAAAGGTATCCAATACATTGCATTGCAATGCATTAGATGCCTCTCTGGCACTCAAAGGGTTAAACATAGACAAGAGTGTACTTTCTTTCTTTTTTTTCACTAGTCACTGACTAGAGGACTATTAAAATTATCCAGACCTATTGACTGGCGTTGTATCCCAACAACAGATGGAAGGAATCATACTGCAATTTGGTCTAACACCATCTGCAGAACCACATGTTGCATTCTCTGTTGTAAAAAAATACCGGCCAAAGCATTTCCTCCATAGACTTAACAAAATACCGGCCAAAGCATTTCCTCCATAGACTTAACATTGGAAAGAAGCCAATTGCCGGTAAAATACCGGCTGGGTGGCAACCCTATGTATAAGGCATATAGGAATGTGTCAATTTCTTTCACAGAATGTTTTACCTAGGTAGAAGTTGTTCATAATGCCATCTCGTATATCTATGTATATTTTTTGCATTGTATCTACAGTTGCCTATATTACATGAGCTCTGATTTAGTTTACCTACAGTTCACACTTTCTCAGTATAGACGATAGATTTCAACAGTCTGACCAAGATATACTATATAGAAAACAAAAACACCCACAGTTGTTTAGAACACTGAAGATTTTTCAGTTAGAGAAAGGTCAGTGTCTGGCTATAGATTACAACAGCTTCCAATGCAAAACCAACTGTTTAGATATACCTGGTTATGATATGAAGGACACAAAACTAAGTAAGTCCTTAAGTTAAGTAAATAATAGATATGCATTCCTACATAAGTACAGAATACTGTTAAAGGAATAATCATATTTTAGTATAAGAAAACACATACTGTATGTCTTCTCTTGTGCGAAACAAGGGTATTTCCAGTGCTGGGAAATGCTCCATTCAACCATTACTACAGTTCAAGTGTTCACAAAGAGATGGAGCTGTTGATATCACCTATAGCGTAAGGCTCAAAGAGGATGTACTAATATGACTGCACACTAAACAGATGCAGGAATTGCTTTTCTACTCCTGCATATTATGACTTCAGTATGCAGCTTACGCTGAAAACACTGCATGCCCAAGGGTCGGTACAATGGAATTTTACAGGTGTTTCAGGTAGATTTTCCCCAGTATAATATCACTCCATTTCCTTGTATAGCCTACAGAGAAGGCCGTCAGGCATGCTGGTGCTTAAAGGGATAGTAATACTTTGTTTTTTCTTTATTTTATTTTGTAGGCATTAAAAAAACATGAAGAACGATATAAGTGTTATCTCTCAAACCTTTATGGTTTGAGAGATATTCACAAGCAAAGTTTCCCCCTCCCGCCCCTTTTACCTAGTGTAAGCCATCTCTTCTCAGGTGTGGAATCTAGTTGTAAGACCAGACAGATAACAGCAGGGGACAATTTTCTTTCTATTAGAACAATGAAACCCCTGCCCCCCTTGACAAGTTTTTCAGGTTTTTCCCTTATCTTAATTGAAGATTGTCCCTCTCTGCAGTCTACCTGGGCACCTCCCTTCTGATCTGGCTGAACAGTGTTACATCAGTAAAAGGGGCGGGAGGGGGATTCTTTATTATTGAATTACTCTTGAACTACAGCTCTGACAGAATTGAATAACACTCTCCAAAGTCCAAATACTATGATGGTTAATTAGAGCTGCTTTTATTATGAAACATTACTATCCTTTTAAAGGAGCAGTAAACTTTTTTTATGAAAAAATATATATTGTAGGGATTTTCCTATTGAGTAAGATAAGGTACTCCCACTATTAGGGTTGCCACCTTTTCTTCAGAAAAATACCGGCTATGGCATTCCCTACATAGATATAAGATTGGACAGAAGCCAATTTTTTACAGGCCTGCCAGTAAAATACCGGCTGGGTGGCAACCCTACCCACTACTGAGAGATTTATATTTCCATAGTTATTACAGTTTAAACCCATATTTTTTAACATTAGCAGTGCCCTCTAGTGGTCAAATTCTAATTAGATTTCCTGTTAGATTCTAATGGAAAAGAAAGTCAGAAAAGTCAGAGACATACAGTTCTCCATAGAATGTGATAGAAACTGCCTGTCACTTCCTGTCGCTTAGAACTACCAGGAAGTAAACACAGTAAATTCACTTCCTGATTATTTGAACTGATATAAATGTTGAATAAAACATCTGCCAGCAATGGGAGTGACCTTGTTTTATTCAGCAGGAAATGCTCTATAAAATATGTGTTTTCATAAAAAAAAGTTTACTGATCCTTAAAGTCTTAATGACAGCAAAGAGGTGGGATAGTGTGCACTAACAAGATAGTACACTATAGTATGTACCCCACAAAGCATCCACTGGCTTAAAACCAATGGAGCTGTGCTTGCTGATTTGTACAATCCCAACTGGAACTTCTTCTAAAAAATAAACAAATAAAAAAATAAATAAAGCTTCAGCTGTAAAAACTTTTTAATGAACATCTCCTAGCAGTGAGATTATCCTTGTTTTACTCAGCAGTAAAGTCACTACAAGGTAAATATATTTCATAATAAGTCTTCATTTATGCTAAATTATCAAGGCCTGACAATGTTTTTTTTATTCTTGACCTACTAACTCTGTTTATTATATAAAACTCCAGTATCACCCTTATGAAGAATAAAAATGTACCATACCCAAAGAAATCGAGAGGTAGAAATATTCTTACTAGTCAGAAAATTATAACAGATAAAAACATACACTAGATAGTCGGATGGATAGATATATGTATATATAATGTCTCTATCTATGTGTATTACACCAGGGTTTACTTCAAGGCTGCAATCAGATGTGCGCAGGATACCTCTTCCAGCAAGACAAGCAGTATGACATATCATATGACACGGGAGATAAAGCGATACAGTGCGGCCGCCATGTGGATATATTCAAGTTCTGGCTGATGTGGAAAGCAAAGGTATTGACTAGTGATGAGCGAGCGTGCTCGGCCGATGCTCGGATCGGCTCGAGCATCGCTCTGCTCGGCACATGGCGGTACTCGTCGAGTACCGCCATGTGCTCGCCCGACATGTTCGGGTGGCGGGGATCTGTGCCGGAAGAGGCACAGATCCGAAGAAGCTCCGCTGGACCACCAGGGACTGGAGGTACGGGGGCATTGCGGAGATGAAGGGGGCATTGCGGAGATGAAGGGGGACATTGTGGAAGAGGGGCATAGACTCTATGCCCCTCTTCCACAATGTCCCCCTTCATCTCCGCTATGCCAGTCTTCCACAATGTGCCCCTTCATCTCCGCTATGCCCCTCTTCCACAATGTGCCCCTTCATCTCCGCTATGCCCCTCTTCCACAATGTCCCCCTTCATCTCCTCTATGGCATAGAGGAGATGAAGGGGGACATTGTGGAAGAGGGGCATAGCGGAGATGAAGGGGCACATTGTGGAAGAGGGGCATAGCGGAGATGAAGGGGCACATTGTGGAAGAGGGGCATAGCGGAGCTGAAGGGGGACATTGCGGAGCTGAAGGGGGCATTCTGAGATGAAGGGGGCATAGCGGAGATGAAGGGGGCATTGACCAGGCACCCTCCCCTCATCAGAGCAGGGGGTGCCTGGTGTTGCCCCATTCATTCCAATGGGGCTCGGGTGCTCGGCCGAGCACTCGAGCCTCAGGGGGTGCTCGGTCAGAGCACCCGAGCACCCGAGCATCGTGGTGCTCGCTCAACACTAGTATTGACCTTTATCAGGAGACATTCCAGGGGACAGAAATTTGTTATTTGGGGATTTTAACCAAACACTCTGGGCCATTTGCACAAAAAGCAGTGAATCAACTCTATAGCAGATTAGTATAGGGAACAAACAAAGATTACAAAAGTTCCTTTGTTTTAAATGGGGGGCATTTAACCCCCTGAATGCTAGAGAGTCCTCCAATACATTGCTTTGCAATGTATTGGAGTACTTGCTAGTGTTCAAGGGTTTAATATTTATATCTTCTCTATTGTGTAGTTAGCATCCCCCAAAACGCTCCACTTGTCTTTTTTACATGGTCCCACATATTTACTGGAACATTCTCACATTGCCTGCTGTGTGCTGCAGATTTTACTAATGGCGGTTTAAGTAACTACGTCTCTCTCTGTGTCTTTCTATAGGGAACTGTAGGGTTTGAAGCTCAGATCAACAAATGTCTGGAACTTTCCGAATACCTGTACTCCAAGATCAACAATAGGGAGGAATTTGAAATGGTCTTCAAAGGAGAGGTGAGTTTCCAAAAAGAATGTTCTTCAAAGGCAAGCCGGGATAACCCTTTGAATGCCAGAGGGGTAGCTACGCATTTCTTTACAATGCGTTGGATATCCCTCTGGTACTCAGTTGGTTAAAAAATGTAACTCCATTCCCAAAATGTGTGTTAGTGTTCACTCTGGTACAACAGTATACATGTGACTAGTGTAGTTAAATCCCATTAAACAACAGCTGAGAAGCCGCAGGTGTAAATTGTAGCTGTAGTTGTTCTATATTGCTATATATTGAACTTGCTGTAAACCTCTACCTCAGTAGTAAGAAGATGAATTAATGTAAAATTATGTTTAGTATGAACTCAAATAAATAATAATAAAGAAATAATTTAAAACAAAATGTCCTGATAGACCAATGATATTCCAGGTCATCTAGACATTTTCCTCATCCTAAATAATAATTTGCTAAAATGTGTGTAACGACGCAGTGATGCGCGGTAGAGACTGCCCATGCTGCGGCTGATACAGGGGAGCGTCCAGCTCTGTATCAGCAGTGGCGCGGGCAGTCTCTACTGCTCATGACTGCCCTGCGACCGGCTGCCAGTGGCACTGTGGCCGTGTAACGAGCTCTTCATCTAGTAGATGGAATAATCAAACCAGGCCAGTCTCAGAGCTCTTGTTATCCTCCCTCTTATCCAATCAAAAATCAATAAGCTGGAATACCAAACAACCAAACACTAAACCCTCTATCAAAGGAAGAGGAATAAAGGAGTGAGGAAGTGAGGGAATGTTATGATAATAAACACCAACAACACCACGAGGTACATTCAGAACATAAACACAGTAGTCTAATAAGAACAGTGAGAGGAATAAAAAATGCAGTATATTGTATCACCATATAAAAAAGGACTGTATAGAAAATACAAAAAAACAATCTTATTTAACATAAAAAGTGAGCTCTGTAAGCCAGAAACCTGCTTGGTAGTTTCTATAATTGAAGATTTTACATTCAAGATATTCACTGTGTATTCATACTACATGGAAAACAAAATTCTGAGTGTGAGCCTTTGTTCCATGAGCCACGAGGGAGACAGGTAAACACACCCACTGATATATCATCAGCATTGTCTTCAGAGGCCCACCAAATATCATCAACCACACACAGAACATCATTGATGCCAGTAGACCAAAAACATGCATGGAAACTAATATATAAATAGCGTATGTAAAGGATATATGGAGTAATATAAATACAAAGTGTTACCATAAAATAAAATAAATAAAACCCAGAACAGGACACTCTCAGTTATTGATAAGATGTGAAAAGGATTTAAACATTTCTCTGTACAAGAGGTGTGATTCATTTGTACTAATCTTAATTTAATGATGAGTGCAAATGTAACATTATCATATAAATACATAGTGCAAGTTCATTTAACTCCAAAGTTTAAACAGAGCCTGCATTTAATCGTTTGTGTGCTGGAGGGGTAGGCAAGGCATTGTGAAGCTGTTGGACAGTACATTCCTTATATTTCCATACCAGCGAACAATTGGTTGGGGATGATGGGAATTGTAGTGTACAATAGCTTGGGGTCCAAAGATTGCCTTCCTCTGCCCTAGGCAGAGAGAGAGAGAGAGAGAATGCATAGTTTGACTGCATTGTAAAGACACATTTACCATTTAAATCAGGGGTGCCCACATTTGATTTCAGGGGCTCCCAAGAGACCAGGATTTAACCCAGGCCTTTCCAAATTCAGGCCTCAAGGGCAACCAACAGGCTAGGATTTAACCCTTTGAGAGCTAGAGAGGTAGCCATTACATTGAACGCAATGCATTCTGTACACCTCTGAAACTCAAAGGGCTAAGGTTTTCCCTGACTAAGTACAGGTGAGTCAGTCAAAATGAATGATCCACTGATTAACTCACCTGTGCTTAATCAGAGAAATCCTTACATCCTGGCCTGTTTGTGGCCCCTGAGGGCCAAACTTGGACAGCCCTGATTTAACCCTTTTAGTGCCAGAGAAGTAGCAATGCATCAGCTACCTCTCTGACACTCGCAGAGTTAAGAATTTCCCTGCTTCAGTACAGGTGAGTCAGTCAAAATTAATGAGCCACTAATTAACTCACCTGTGCTTAATCAAGGGTATCCTTAAATTCTGGCATCCTGGCACCCTTTGAAGGCCAGACTGAAACCCCTAATTAAACCCCTAATTTAACATTGTGAGTGCCAGACTTGAAAATAATGCACTGTACTGACTTACAAGGTTAAATAGTTACTTAAGAGTACAATATATTTGTACAAAATAACTTGTATATACATATCTTTTCATTTCAGCCTGAACACACAAATGTCTGTTTCTGGTACATCCCTCCAAGTCTCAGGGGCGTGCCTATCTGTGAAGAGAGACAAGAGAAGCTGCACAGGGTAAGAGATTTTATCTTCACATATCTGACAGCTAATAATTATTCAAGCCAGGCAAACTAAGAAATCTGCTAATGAGGTAATAAAATAACCGATCATTAACATGTGCAGGACTGAATCTAAAGCATTGGTGGGCAACATCAGGCTCTTCAGTTGATCAGGACTACAATTCCCATCATCCATCGCCAGCCCTGCAATCCTGAAGAGTGACAGGGCCTCGGGTTTCTCACCCCTGATTTACTGGCTTTTCAGTAATAAACTCAATGGCCCCTGACTTAGTAGGCCGTACCCGTGAGCCAGATATTGCAGCTCAGTGTGGCAAAAAAGATGCTCATGATTTTTTTATTCAGAAAAATTTGACTACAAGAATTTAAGATTGTACTGGAACTCCATAATTCCACACTAGCCAATAGCTGGTGGGGGATGATAAGAATTATTGTCTGGCAACAGCTGGACGACCTAACATTGCCCACCCCAATCTATGTTTTACCTTTCCATACCCATGACCACACCCACACCTCTCAACTGACTCCAACCCCATCCTATTTCTATTTTAGTGGATTGCCTGTACTGAATTTTGTTGCCTATACAATTTGATAAAGGGGTATAACCCCGAAACGCGTTATTAGGCTTATGAAGTTGATATATGCATAACGCTATTTCAAATAGCAGGTTATTATATTTTAAATATATAGTTTAATAAATATATATATTTTTTACAAGACAAAGGATCCAGTTTTTTTTTTTACTTGTGAAGATAACTGTGTTGGGGCAGTTTATGTTTCCCCATTTGCTTGAGCTGGTTATATCGTATACCAGCTATTCCTTCTGCAAAGTGTGAGTATCCATTTTGCTTGATATTTGATGGTCCTAAGGATATATGTGAGGTGGTTTGCGCTCTTCCTGTTCGTGTATTTCTTCATAATGAATTATAACTGGAGGCAAGATGAGCTTGATATTGCAATTAAAAATTTTGACTTTAATAATGTCTTTAATTTTGTCTTTGGAACAAAATTTTTTCAGCACTTTTTTTTACCAGTTTACATTATATTACAACTGCTCACTCCTATCTAAGAGTACTTTAATGTGTCTTCTCCAAGTTTAGGCCATTTTAATTTTGTTAGAAAAAAATGACAGAAATCAGACAAAAAAAAAGTTGGATACATTTTTTTTTTCTGAAAATAACTTACAATATAAAGGAAGATTAAACCACGCACACCACGCAACGCTTTGGGCACCCCTCTGGCATTCAAAAGGTTAACTCCATGGGAATGTTTATTTGTTATCTGTGGGTTTGCCCCCAAAATGTTCCACTTTGTCCTTGTGCATATGGCTTAGAGTTTGTATATTCCATAGCTGCTGGAAATGCCTGTTGCTGTCACAGAAGATTATTCCAGAACTCTTGGAGGATATATAATATGCCCCCAAGTATGAATTATTTGCACTTGCATCACTCTCAGTATTATATAATGCCTTGCATGCTCTATATACCAAGTAGGCAATAATAGCACGCAAGTCCATTAAGCATCTTGGAGTATTTAAGTAAAATTGAGTACAAAATACAAATGGAGCTTAATGAAAAACACATTATAAATCCCTTCGGATATATTGGTCCATTGCTCGGTTCCTACCATATGGCGCAGTGTGCAGAATTAATTGAATAAAAGGTTTATGGGATATTGTAGATGCTCACGGACTTCCATGTGGATGAATAATATGTTAATCAAAAATGAAAGCCGAAAGCATTTCCATCTAGAGGCCATGTGATTTGGTTCAATGAAAACCACAAAGGTTTGAGTAGGAGAACTGCCATAATTAACCTCTTGTATGCTAGAGGAGTCTCCAACGCATTTCTTTGCAAGATGTTGAAGATGTCTAGTTTCCAAAGGGTTGGAGAAAAACTATATATATTTTTTAATAATCCTATTGCAGTTTAGTGTGGATAATGAGTTGGAGACCAACAACAGCTGAAGTTCCATACGATGCTCACCCTCGGTCTAACTTATCTCTTTTTGTAAAAGGGAAACTAACACCTCCAAAAAATAAGTGCCCCCTTTGCCTATGCCCTGTAACCCATTATGGCCTATCTTCAAAAGTCTTCATCACGCCTAAGGGTCATGTCCATGGAAGGGAACATAACTACTGCTTGCTGGACTCACTGGCCCAGAAGCTTAACCCACTTCAGCTGTCAGTCTTCTGCAGTCTTGTGAACACTGTCTGCTTCAGTTCAAAGGAACGTCTGTTACAGACGTAGACCAGGAATTCCTTACTGGCTGAAGTACAGTCACAGTTGATGTCCTTATGTGCCCCTGTCCTGCAATATTAGTTTCTATATTTGGGTGTATAAAGGAGAACCAGCAGGTTTACAGCACTTAGTGCTCACAAAGAAGAAATATTGGCATTTGTCATTTCTGGTCAGCTTTAAGCCAAAATTCATCAAGAAGCAAATAGCGTAAAGAGCAAAGAAATTCGGAGGATTTACTTGTACTTTCGCCATTAACTTATTCTTCAGTGGCCCAATTGTATCTTGCCATCAATCATTCGTCACTGAAAGAGGCCCAGATAGATCCACCAATGCCATCTGTCAGCTTCAGACTGGCAGATCCAGTGGAATCCTATGAGGGTATCAATGACTGTGGAGAAGAGGAGGCGAAAAGCAGTGTGTCCAATAAAATGCTTTTATCATCACTTGATAAATCCGGGCCTTAGAAGAGAACTTATACCTTCTAATAATAACGCCTCATTTACCTTACTGGGGCCAAAAAATCATAATGGCCCCTATGAATTATGCCCTTGAATCTTCAGCCAGTCTTGGATGCCATGTCCATGTCAGTGTCTGGCATTTTTTTCAACCTGAAATAGGCACAGTGCATGAGCCTCCTTCAGGGGCAGTATAGAGTCAGAACAAGTTACATTTGTGTTAAAGTACAGCTCATTCTGGCAACAGCATTGGCATAGTCATGCTGTGTCTTCATTAGTTTAAGAGCTTTACTCTTCCAAACTCACTGTTTTTCTTCAGACATGGTGGTTAGTGCTCATGTGATACCCCCATGGAGCCCAGTGTACTGTATTTAACTGGATATAAGGCAACCCATAATGTAAAGTGACTCCTCCACATTTTATTGTAATACTTACACACACACACTGATCTCTCTCTGTCTTCTTCCCTCCCTCCCTCAATCTATCTGTCTGTGATGATCTGACAGACTAAGCGCTCAATGTAAGCTGTCTGGTTACACTCTATGAAGTACATTCCCTACAAACAGGTGACAGACTGCATATGATTTGATATAAATAATGTGAAAAGAGCACAAAACAGACAATACAGTTATTCTGCAAGGCAGGCCTGAGTGGGCCAGGTTCTTGGGAGCGAAGGCTAGAGTAAGTAGCTAGCTGGCAGTGGCTGCTCTCTGGTTTGCCTTGCTGCAGCCTAGGCCGAGTTAGAGATGCTTGCCGCAAGGCGAGATTAGTGCAGACCTGAGGAGATTACACACCCCTGATGACAACCCAGAAAACAACAGCTACCCACTGAGGTCAAAGAGGATACTGAACAAATAACCCACCTGCAGTATAGTCATAGTTGTTGTACAGGAACAATGAGGCCTGGAGCTCAACTAAGAAGACAGAGAACAGGATAGTCAAAGTCACGGTGGTCGTGGTGGTTAATGTTCTATTAAGGTTGAGGGTCAAGACAAACGGGAAGTCAAACAAGCCAGGAACAGGTGGGCAACACAGTACAAGGCAGCAGACGGAGGCATGGTCAAATCAACTGCGCCATAGTCAGTAACTGCATATCATATTCGCATGGCATTAAATGGCAGAACAGGAGGTAAGTCCAAGGAAGAACTGGGTCAATAGACAAAATAACACTCATGAACAGGAAACAAAGGGTCACTACTTGGAACACTTTGATTGCTCCCCGTCCAAAAGCACTGAGACTATCTAAAGGCTCAGAGCAAACACAAGACAAGGTGGGGAATCAGGATCCAGATAACAAGGAAAAACAAATTAAAAACTACACGAGGAATCACAAAGACAAAGGGGCAGAGCATTACTGTTTCCTTCTATCTCTCTCCCTTTACCTCACATCCAGAAGGCAGCCTTGAAAACATGGCCAGCGGGCAACATGTTTGAGTTTGCTGCCCTCTTTCTTCCTTACATTTCTATGATCTTTCAGGTCCTTCCAGTATTGTATTTCAGTGTGCAGACTCGCAACATCCTTTCTGCTAATGAGTTTGCAAATTCAAAGACAGGTTCTGGAAGGATCTGAAAGGCCAAAAAAAGTAAGGAATGAAGAAGAAATCAAATTCAAACATGCTGCCCGCCAGGCTCATCTTAAGGCTGCATCCTGCATGTATTTACCATACATGGGTGGGTGGAAGATAGAGGGTTAGATGTACTACCGAACTGTCCACTAGATTGGATCTTCTACCAATCTGATCGGCAGCCCAATAAAATACACCTGAATAGAAGGTGAGGTAATTTTTTCCAGGCTTAAATGCCTCAAAGAAGTTGTTTCTAAGGACTTACTCCTAGAGTAATGTCATTGGATCCTAAAGGTGTGCTTATTGGTGTTGCTGCTGTTGAATGTGGGTATCACAGTCCACGTCACAATCTACTGTATTCAAGGAAGAAAAGGTAAAAAGCAGCACAAAAACACGTCTAATCATAGCAGTATGTAACTGTAGTATTGACATAACTCCACGATCTGGGAGAGGGGAGTTAAGTCATTACTACAATTGCAGACTGCTATGCTTAGAAGCATTCTTGCACTGTTTTTCATTTTCTTCATGCTTAAATGCCTGAAAGATCCTGTTTCTGAGACTCAGCTTTTCACAGGCTGTAATAACAACAGTGCAACCAGCTACAAAACATTTGTAACTCAAGCTATCAGAAAAATACTGACTAACTAACTAACGTTTAACAGAAACATTCCCAAGCACTGGGAGAGCCCTTGTTTCACTCATTTGATAAAGCCTACAACTCATAAGTTCATAAATAGGGCATACAACCCCTTTAACCCTTCAAGGACCAGAGTGGTGTACAACACCTTGGGGGACAGGGGAGGGCTGGCAACTTGTGGCCCAGGGGGCAAATACATTGTGGCCCACTTCTATTATAATTCGAGCCCACTGTTCCAGCCCACATTCTTTTGTTAATTTTAAAAGTGGCATTAATGTTGTAATGTAAGTCAAGTGATATCTCATAGCTTACAGTTAAACTGGGGCTACACTAGTGCACTACTACAAATCTTACAATTTAAGTAAAGCTTACCTAGTGATACTATAGAGCTTACAAAGGAAATGGGTTATGCTACTAGTTTAGCTCCATTTGGATTGTACCTCTGTGGTATCATTTATGTAACTCCATTTCAATTGTAAGCTCTGTGGTATCACTAGTGTAGCTCCATTTACAGCACCAGTCGGGAGATTTAGTGAGGTGCAGTGGCCTACCAGCCCAGACATATGACCAGCCCAGGGGGCAATTGCCCCCCAGGCCAGCCCTCCCCTGTTGGGGGAGATTCACTAAGTGGGGATAAAGAGGTGATAAAGTGGAGATGACTTCTCCAGTTTATCACTTCTCCAGTTCCTGTGTTATTCTATGGAGCCTATTCACCAAGATCTCCAAAGTTGAAGAAATCTTAGTGCATAGGCTCCATAGAATTAATGTAGGAATTGGAGAAGTGATAAACTGGAGAAGTCATTACCACTTTATCACTACTTAGTGAATCTCCTCCTATGGCTGAGTAAGCTGTTTTTCATTTCCATATTGAAACTGTAGAAAGCAATTAACACTTTAAGGACAAGATAGGTGCACAACGAACTGCAGGGCCTTTAGCGGGTTTAGCAGATGCTCCTGTCTAATCAGAATACATCATATCCCTTCCTCAAGACAGTGCTTGGTCCACATTTGGTTAACTCAGACTGGAGATGTGACTTCGGGCTGGATTTACACATCTCAGGTGCCACCAAGCAAGGCTTTCTAGGCATTACTATCCCAGGTCATGGCCGCACCCCCACATATCACATAACCCCACCCTCCGCCCCACCCATAGTTACCTGGCTCAGGAAATATCATTACACCAGTGCAGGACAACATGTGCTCTCCAGCTGTTGTTGGACTACAACTCACACAATCCTCAGCTAACCAAGGATCTCTATAGCATTGAAGGGGTTAAAAAAGCAAGAGCTAAATTTTCCTTGAATATATATTTATTTTGTTTTCTCCAAACCATGAGGGTTTGTAATCAAGTACTTAGATGAACCCTTTCGTTCTCTGCTTTGCTTCCCCAAATATTTTTTAAACCATTAGAGTATGCAAGTTAAGTATAAATAATTGAAACAAAAGGTCATGATGTAAATGTATAAAAATGTTCTACTAAAAAATAAAACATGAAAGTATTGTTTTAAAATGTTTTCAGCTTGATACATGATTAAAGAAATAATGCTATATTATGTAAATACACACATATATAGTAGAAGTTGTCCTGCTGGGAAACTTTCACTTCTGGAAGTTAATTCAGTTTAAAGGGATAGTAATACTAAAATGTAAAAAAAAAAATATGTTGTAGGGTTTATCCCCCTGAGTAAAACAAGAGTACTCCCACTGCTGAAAGGTGTTTCATTCAAAAGTTATTAATTTTCAAAGTTGAATTTTTTAGGTGCAATATCACAGTGGCCTGAAATTGTACAGGGGCGCTGTCGCCACACCATCTTATGGAGATTTATGGTCCCTGGACCAGAGCAGTCCATAGGATCGTGTAGCAACAGCGCCACTGTACAATTTCAGGCCACTGTGATATTGCACCTAAAAAATTCAATTTTTAAAATGAATAACTTTTGAATTAAACACCTTTCAGCAGTGGGAGTACTCTTATTCAGGGGGATAAACCCTACAACATATTTTTTTTTTACATTTTAAGTATTACTATCCCTTTAAAAGTTATGAGAGCTCAAACCCAGTGGCCAGGAGAGAAAACAGAACTTTCTATTGCTGTCTATGGAGAGTTTTGGTCCCTGACCAAGGGCCAGCGTTGACTTTCCACAAACAGTAACAGTAACTTCCAACCTGATGACCAGAAATTGCAGCTTGTTAAAAAAAGATCACAGTATTTCTTCACAATAAGATTACCATAGGTAGGTACTCTCTGGATTTGCCCCGGAGCATCCGGTTTTGACTCTGCATTACCAGGTCTCCAGCGCAGAGTCTGATTCTCCGAATGTGGGAAGTTTCTACTGAAATTCTGGCCATTTCTGCTCCTTCCCAGCCTGTCCCCCCCACTCCCTGCCTATGTCTCCTCCTTCCCTAGCCTATTCCTGCTATTTTTTTTTGTTTCTTAAGCCTCACCCCCACTCATGATTAAGCACCGCCCCTTTTTTATGAAAATTGCGTAATTTCTCCCCCACCCAGCAGCACCACAGGACTCCCCTCAGGGCAGTCAAGAAGTAAAAGTTCCCAGGTATGAAGATTATTGTTCTTTTAAAGGGAGAGTATTGCTAGAATTTGACAAAAAATAATAAAAAAAATAATATAGTACACATTAAAAACATGAATAGAAAGAGCTATGTCCCATCTCTCAAACTTTTATAGTTTGAGAGATCGAAGCATGTAAAGTTCAGGTTTCCCAGAAGCCTGCCATCTAGCTGAGAAAAGCACAATCCAGTCCCGGGACCATCCTGCGGCTCTTCCGCAGAGCCGAAATAGTGTGATGTAGGAAGAAATACTTCACTGGAACAGTCTACAAAGTGTGCTTGCAAACCAGGCAAACTTTATAGACTGTTCTAATGAAGTATTTCTTCCTACATCGCGCTATTTTGGCTCTGCTGAAGAGGCGCAGGACGGTCCCGGGACTGGATTGTGCTTTTTTCAGCTAGAGAGCAGACTTTTGGGAAGCCTGAACTTTACATGCTTCAATCTCTCAAACTATAAATGTTTGAGAGATAGGACATAGCTCTTTCTATTCATGTTTTTAATGTCTACAATATACATTTTGTCAAATTCTAGCAATACTATCCCTTTAAAATGCCCAGCAGACCTATGAGAAACAGCCATTCTTAGATTTAGAATTCCTGTAAGATCTACATTAAGGGTGGACAACATGAGGCCGTTCAGCTGCTGCCGGACTACAGCTTCCATATGATGGGAGTTATAGTCTGGAGGCAGATGAAAGGTCCTCATGTTTCCCACCCCTGATCGACATTGTACAATACTGCGTTAGTACACATGCATCATTACCCTTCTCTTCTAATACCTCTTTTGTTCTTTGAAGGTTGCTCCAAAAATCAAAGCTCTTATGATGGAATCAGGTACAACAATGGTAGGATACCAACCCCAAGGAGATAAAGCCAACTTCTTCCGGATGGTCATCTCAAACCCAGCAGCCACCAAGTCCGATATCGACTTTCTGATTGAGGAAATTGAGAGATTGGGCCAGGAATTGTAATAGCTGCGGCAACTGCTGTTAACCCCCACAGTGCTGATGAAGCACCACCAACACAGAGGGCGGTTAGCTTGTTGTGTTCTAGTGTTGGATTAACCCCTTGAAAGCCAGAGGATAGAGCAACACATAGCAAAGAACATTCCTCTGGCCCTCAATAGGTTAAAGAGATTCCCTCAATACATATACAATTCTCTACTGGCACTTTAACAAGTATAGGTTGCAGAAGCATATATATGTAAATCATTAAACCTTTGAGTGCCAGAGGGGTACGCATCCAGGGCCGGATTTACATTCCAGGCTCCCCTAGGCAAGGCACTCTGGGCACCCTTAGCTCCACCCATGGCCACACCTCCACTCCTCACATGACCACACCACCGGTCTCATCCACTGTTTCCTGACACAGAATATACCTTTGGCCTACAACAAGTAAGAACATAAAAGCTTTAAAGCGGAACTACCACCCAATAATGACATTGCACCACATAATTGCCCATCTGGCGACTAGCTGCTCAGGAGCGCTAGTCAGCAGAATTATTACCTGATTAAAGAGAAATTGCTATTATTCCAAGACTGACAGCAGGACGGAGCATAGACATCTTGCCATATTGACATCTGCGCGCCTGCGCTGTCAGTCCCAGCCGGGTCTAGGAGGAGTTCCTAGGAACCGACCGGCTCCAAAAGGGACTAACAGCGCCTGCGAGCGGACGTCACTATGGCAAGATGTCTATGCTGTCCTGCTGTCAGTCTTGGAATAATAGCGATTTCTCTTTAATCAGGTAATAATTCTGGCGAATAGCGCTACTGAGCAGCTAGTTGCCAGATGGGCAGTTATGTGGTACAATGTTATTATTGGGTGGTAGTTCCGCTTTAACCCCTTGATTGCTATTGAGATCTCTCCAATGCGTTGGAGATCTCACTAGCATCCAAGGGGTTAAATAATAGCATGTAAAGGGGTGTGTAAGCTACTGCATGGATACAGAGATTGCTCTGGCCCCACCCACAATTCAGAATGTGGGTGTGGCCAGCACAGCTGAGGCGCCACTCAACATTTGGAGCTTTAGGCAGGTGCCTAGTCTGCCTATTGGGAAATCCGACCCTGTACGCATCGCATTGAAAAACAATGTGTTGCGTACTCCTATGGCACTCGAGAGGTTAAAGACAAATAAAAGTACTAACATGAACAGCGAGACCTTATGTCAACATGCTTGTTAACCCTTTTGAGAGGCATGTGTTGCTCTCTTCTCTGGAACACAAAGGCTTGAAGGTGAACCAACACCTCCTAAAATAACTCTTCACTTACCTATGTCCAGAAATTCCTAATGGCCCCTATGAATTCTAACATTGATCCTTGGTTCAAGAAATAACATCTTCAGTCCGTTCTAGATGTCATGTTCATGAAAGTGGACACAACACTTGAACTCAAACTCTACTTACTGCCCTTAGTAATCTAAACCCTTTATGGACACATTGCTTTGTAATGAACTGTACACTCCTCTGATCCTTAAAGGGTTAAGCAGGCTCATGAACTGTCTGCTTCAGTTTGAATTGTAATGTCCGCTGCTATGGACATGACATCACATCCAAGACCGATTGAAAGCAAAGCTCATAGGGGCCATTAGGATTTCTTGCCCTAGTAAAGTAAGTGGGGATTTATTATTTGGCGGTGGTAGCTTTTCTTTAAGGTTAACAGAAACCTACATAGTAATTGAGGTGACTGGATGTTGTAAAATGTAATTACTCTGTATGTGGGTGGGTGTGTGTGTATAAGAGTATTAACTTTTGTGTATAGGTCCTGCTATGGCAAGGTAAGATGTGTTCTAGTGCAGTAACTTAAAGTAAGGCAAGTCATTCTGGCAGATCCACTTGCTTTTCTGGGGACATTCATGGCTCAGCACTCTCAGAGTCCCCCTCATTCACAGCAGTGAGGGTGCCTAAAAATGTGATTTGCCTCATGAATGAGGCAGGACAGAGGTGCACAATATGAAGGGTTGGTTAGGAGGTGTGTATAAGGAGTAGGAAGTTGGAAGAATGGAACTGGTAGAACAGGAACTATTTGCGGGAGACTCTGTAAATGCTGGGAGTCAATTCCGGATAGTTCCTTTTCATGTCCACTTATGCCAATAACAGTTCCATCTGTTCACCAGGTTTTATTATGAATTTATGTATAATAGTCATTAAAATAGCACTTGCAGGACTTGATGATAAGTAAAAAACAACTTTATTACAGGTCAACGTTTCGATCCTCTCATGGGATCTTTACATCTTCTTCAGTTCACAAAGGGTTAAAAGGATAATAATACTTAGAATGTTAAAAAAATATATGTTGTAGGGTTTATCCCTCTGAGTAAAACAAGGGTACTCCTACTACTGAAATATGTTGTATTCAAAAGTTATTACAGCTCAAACTTGAATTGTTAGGTGCAGCATCTGAGTGGCCTGAAATTGTACAGTGGTGCTGTTGTTGCACTATCCTATAGACAACTCTGGTCAGTTGACCATAAATCTCCATAGGGTGGTGTAGCAACAGCACCACTGTACAATTTCAGGCCACAGAGATACTGCACCTAGAAATTCAAGTTTGAGCTGTAATAACTTTTTAATAAAACAATTTCAGCAGTGGGAGTACCCTTGTTTTACTCAGGGAGCGTAAACCCTACAACATACTTTTTTCTTGATACTATCCTTTTAAAGAGATTCCCTTTTTAAGGACTCAGTAAAGATCCCAGGAAAGGATCAAAATGTTGACCTGCAAAAAAGTTATGTCCAGTGAGTGTTGACTTGAGGATTAGTCTGTGATTTTATATATACATATATAATATAAATAAATATACAGATTTTTTTCATAATAAAATTGTACCACTTCTCTAAAAGGCCAGGATTCAAGGCGTTCCATGCCTGAGCACAGCAGTCAGTGTAAAGGATCCACTAAAATTGTTAAACAGGGGTGTCCAATATCACCTGAGCTGGACTGACTCACTATACAGGGAAGAGGTGGCAAGTATATAACCCTTCATATGTGGTTGAATTATATCTCCCATCATCTTCAGCTTGCCAGTGGCCAGCTGAGGATGAAGATGTAGTCCAACAACAGCGGAAAGCGGAATTACCGCCTTCATATTTAGGGAGTATTCCTTATAAATAGAGGTAGTTCGACTTTCTGATTGAGAAATACACAACTCACCTGTGAGAATGCACATCTTTTCATGTTGATATACTAGTGATAAGGAGAAATTAGTAGGTTTCTGAGACTATATAAATAAATCCTGTCTAGACGTATTAAATCTTATTGTTGGTGCTTTTCTCAACAGCATAACAAATCTGAAAAGCATTACCCAGTAAGTAGTTGTACATTCCCCTCCTTAGTGTCTTGAGGCTGATAGTAGCACAGTAATTGTAACAGGTATATTCTTACTGTCTTTTTAGGGATTAATTTGTGTAGATTGTGTATATTATTGTTAAGCGACTTTGTGAAATTGGAATAAATGTCATAGTTTTACAGCAATTTAACTGTTAAAAAAATGATAGGTATATGAAATACTTGCTTATTTATATGCAAAGATTTACCATGTTAAAGAGGTGTCTTGTATTTTCCTCCATTTGTATTGTATTCTATTTATATATATACATATATATAGATATATGCACAGTATATATTATTGAAATAAGTTCTAAAATAATGTTTATTGTATTTTAGTGTCTTTGTGAGCCAAAGAAAAGTGAGAAATATAGTGGAAGTTGTATTTTTAATATAATGCTCTTAGCCCTTTGAGTGCCAGAGGCACTCAAAGTGTTAAAGGTAATTCAGACAAATGTGTATGTATGTTGATCAAAAATATAGAATGCAGGCCTAGACTTTTTAAACCTTTGAGATCCAGGCATAGGCCTAAATTTATTAACCCTTTGAGTGCCACTGGGATACCCAACACATGTTTAGCAATGCGAAGGACACCCATCTGACCTTCAAAAGTTTAATACAAGGGTCGTCAGTCTTTGGCATTCCAGCAGTTGGGGACCTCAACTCTCATAAACCCCAAGTACCCAAGTAGAGTACTACTGGTTTAAGCATTTATATGCTTTAACAACGATTGGGTTAGTTACAATGCAGGTCTTCCCAACTCCTTAAAAGTTAGGTGGGCTTTCAGGATCTCCTCACATGAATATGGGAAGATCAGTCAGTGGATTAAAAAAAAAAAAAAAATAATATTTTTATAAACAAAGATTGGCACTCACACAATATCAGCTTGCCCAGGTGCTCAAACAAAGGCAGTCATATATAGATCAACAGTAGGCACACACAGTACTTCAGAGTAAATAAAAAACGTACTTTATTGAATTGACGTTTTGATCCAGTAAGGATCTTTATCAAGATAAAGGATCTTGATAAATCTCCTTACTGGATCGAACCGTTGATTCAATAAAGTATGTTTTTTATTTATTCTGAAGTCCCGTGAGTGCCTACTGTTGATATATATATATATATATATATATTATATATATGTCAACACCAGTAGGACATGTTGAGTTGTGAAAAAGTATAATATTTGGTCAATGTTTTTCAGCCCAATGGGATCTCATGGAATAACGGCCCATGCTTGGGACTAAAGCATTGACCAATACACTACAGGGAATGTGTACCCAGTTATGACAATTGATGACAAATCTGCTTCATCTGTGCTTATGTGAGATGATCCTGAAATCCTGCAGTGCTGGCATTCTTGATTTCTGTAGTCAAGAACCCCCTAGCTTAAAGGAACAGTAGTGTAGAGGGATGTGCTGAATTCAGTTTTTAAGGTTAAATACCATATCCTGACAAAACGATTCAGCCAAACTCCAAACCAAATTTGAATTCTAATAAAATGTTAAAAATGACCAACAAAAATAAAATAAAATTCAAGTGAAAAAGAATGGCACTGGGAATATCTGCCATTAGTTCAGTTATGGTTGGCTGAATTTTTTGCTCTAATACTTTAATCTGGACCCAGAAGTAGCAGATTTGGATTTGGTTCATAATATCCTATGGATGAAATCAATTCCAAATCCTTCTTTAAAAAAGCCAAAGGACCAAAATGAATCCTGAACTGAGTGCCTCCATAAGTTGGTACTATATGAAAAAAAAAATTGTAGCAATAACAGATATTTATGTAAAATTTCCATATTCTGATAGAATTTCATATATGTATAATTTTTGCATGTGCTGGTTTTCATCATTTTCTGCTGTGCTTTACACAGTACAGCTCAGTGACCAATAAGTGAGCCTTGCGAAGGAGAAAACCTTTTCAGCTTGCTGAAATACAGCACCTGCAATTTCATATAGCCTTACTGCTTTAGGATCAAAGAGTGTGCAATGGTCCTTAAGGGGTTAAAAAAACTAACATCTCCTAATAATAAACCCCCACTAAGGGCCGTATGTTCAGAAGAAAAGTGGAGGAATTCTAGGACAAACCATTTGCACTGTAGTGGAAAACTAAAAAGTCCCATCAATTTAAATGGGAATTTTAACCTCTTGAATGCTAGAGAGGTCATCAGTGCATGGATACCTCTTTACCATTCAAAGGGTTAAAATCCCCATTTAAATCAATGGAAATTTTCAGAATTTTCATTCTCCCCTGTGGTGCAATTGGTTTGCCCCAGAATTCCTTCACTTTTCTTTTGACCATACGGCCCTAAGACTAAGTTCACACTGGTGATTTATTTGATGTGCTAAAATCGCATATGAAATCACATTAAAAAGGAGATTAGCATGTATTTTGCAATATGATTTGAATTGCAGGAATCTCTACTTTTCCACCCATAATCCTTTTCTTCCGATTCAACATTGAATAGTAATCTCGATAACCTGTAATATTTAATCTGTGATATTTGGAGCGATACCATTGTCATCAATACAATTCGCTTGCACTTGCAATAAAGCATATTGGACGGAAAGTTGAAGCAAGAATGCATTACCTTACAACATGCACTGCGTTTTTCAGCATTGTGAATTGTCTTAAATGTCACAATGATGCCAATTTCATGTATTTTTATTGCGTTTGAATTGTTGTCTTTCAGCCACCAGTGTGAACTACACCTTACCTTCATCTGGGCATGAAATACAAATGACCACTAGAATTACTGCTAAGTGAAATGGTCCTCTGAAGTTATTTTTTTAACTCTTTGAGTGCCAGATGGGTACATAATGCATTGCAAAGCCCTCTGGCACTTAAAGGGTTAAATAGTACAGGATATCATGTTCGCGGGGGGCAGACTTGATTCATTTTTCAAAACACTTAAGCCTGCTTAGGAAACCTTCAGTGGGTGAAGTTTGGTGTCCAGGAGTCCTGCAACAAAGAGTTATGTCTGCCTTCACTGGAATGATATCCAGTAGTAATTAAAGGTTTATTGTGGGGTACCAATCCTCGCACACTGTGTTCATAGTGGTCATTAGGATCTTGTCCAGATTATGGTATGTGGTATTTACTATTAGGTGTTCCTTTAGGATATAGAAACATATACATCATTTTTTGGGAATGCTACATCACACTTTCACATTTTAGCTTTAACCCTTTAAATGCCAGACGGTGTCCAGCACAGTGCAAAACAAAACATTGGATGCCCCTATGGCTCAAAGGCTTAGTGCTTCATCCCTAGTGTTTCATATTGGCACTGATGGGGGAAGGAAAGGCGAATCAATAACCTTAGGACATAACACTTATAAATAATGAGTTACTTAACATATTAGCACTTTTAAACCCATCGGTATTGGGCTTAATAAGCACATTACTTCCAGTCAGCTGGATTAGCACATAGACTACTATTTTTTGTAATTTATTTTTCATACTATATTTAGATCGGCATGTGGTTTGTTTTTTTTTCCTGCTGTAAATCTGATATTACATTCAGTTTTCCACTATCTCTTTCAGAACTAAACTGGATGTGTATGGTAAATGGAACACATTATTTAAGTTGTATAAAATATATGTTGCAGTCTGCACATTTCCAGATGTTAAAGGACTACAACTCCCATGGCGGGCTGAGGATGATGGTAGTTGTAGCCTGACAACAACTGCAGAGCCATAGTTTGCCTCCCCTGGATGTAGTAAGATGTCTGATCATCTTGCACATGTGATGCAAACAAATGAATAGAAGTAGAGTGTAAGCGATTTGTATCTATTTCTCTATCTGGACCCATCTACTATGCCTCAAGAACAAAATGTTTGGGGAGAGGAACAATTGTCCTCCGTTGTGGAAACAGGAAATTGCAATGTCCTGGTTTCCTTGTGGAAGGTCTACAACAACCCCAGCATCAACATGTCAGTCCTCATACGAGTAGTCACAAATCTCTGGTTGATAAGCTATGTGGAAGTCCAAGTCCACTGCTACCATAAGTGTCCCATTAAGTAGCAGTGGTAGCACACAGAACAGGAAAACATTGCAAGTGATTGCAAGTGAAAGCAGGTGTCTCTTTGCCCCTGCCAGGACTTTCCCCTTTATCTAGTGATTCTCTTCTTCTCCAGATGACACACCAACAGATCGGGTTGTATGGATATTTCTACATAAATAGACTGTTCCCCTTAAAAAAAAAAGGTGCATATTTTAATCTACATTAAATGCTGCCTATATTGCAGACTTTTTTTTCCAACAACCTTGTAGTGATGTCAGTTCACCAATCTCCATGGTCCTATAAACGTATAAGCCACTTTGCATTCAATACCAGAGATGTAACATAGCCAAAAAGGTAAAATATAAATATTCAATATAAATATTTTTTGTAAAATATGTAAAATAAGCAATTTTTCATTTGATTCTAATAAAAATCTGCAAAAACATTTTTTTGGGGGTTGACAGTCACTTTTTCTGTTTTCACACATACTGTTCAATTGCTGCACTAATCTCTCCAAAATAAAACAATGGCTTTCAGCGTGGCTTTTCTCATAGGTGACTATTACCTTGTGTGAGCCAGCCAACATAGCCTGCTGCAACTTCCCTGCATTTAAAGCAAGGGTGTTGCAGTAGTGACCATCTGCATAGCATCCTATGAGGCCACCATCAAACTATTTACATAGGACACTGAATCACTGTTATCACAATTATGTGATTAATAACAGAGGCACATAAGTATCAGTAAGTCATGACTGGCTGATATTAGCATGGGATGGCCATGGGGAACACAGGACAGCCATGGAAAGTGATACAGGAGATTTGAATGTGACAGCACCATCTGTGTTCCAGTAGCCCATGTGAACAAGGCCAGAGCATTTTTAGATTTGTAGACTACTGTGAGCAAACAGGGATATCTTTTTCATATCTGGCCTGTTGGCGTGTCCTGTGGGCTAAGGTTGGGAATCACTATCCTAGTCTCTTGGGTCAATGGTGCACTGGACAGGTGTGGGAATTTGTTTACGCATTAGTAAGCCAGTGAGGCTGACGGACTAAAATGAACTGGAGTAAGTCCCTAATTTGTGGTTGGTTTGCCCCTGAACTACTCCAGGGTGGAGATATTCTAAGGCATGATAAAGAGGTGATAAAGCAGAGATAACTTCTCCAGTGATATCAGTTCTCCATTTCCTATGTTATTCTACGGAGCCAGTGCACTAAGCTCTCTCCAACTTTGGTGATAGTGCATAAGCTCTATTAGAATAATATAGGAATTGGAGAAGGGATATCTGGAGAAGTCGTCTCCGCTTTATCACATCTTAGTACATAACCCCCCAGTTCTTCTTAGTACATCAGCATTAGTGTGTGTGTTTGTGCATGCATGCGTGTGTATATAGTATGTGTGTGTGGGTGTGTGCACATGTGCGTGAGTTTGTGTATATAGTATGTATGTGTGTGTACATGGTTATATGTCTCTGTGTGCCTTTGACATGAATCCATACATCTTCATAACCCAACATGTCACATATACCTATCCCATATATCTTGAATCTCAATCCAAATATAAATTAAAAGGAAACTATCAACTTTTAAAATTTATGCTGTACTCTGTAATAAATCTGTGCAATAATATAGTTTATAGAATGTTTAACAAATATATTTAAATTAAATGTAATATAATACAATACAAACTAACCGTTATGGTTTCCTTCTTGTGCTGCCTTTTTTTTAACCTGCTAGCTTCCACTGTACTGTAATCTCAGCATTCTGCTGTTTCTTTCTGTAACCTCACTTTATGTTGTTCTGCTAGTTGTGAGCTATGCAAAAACATGTTTCAGAGCCTAATATACTTCAGAAAGAGTTAGGGAGGCTGATGTATTAACACTTTGAATGCCAAAGAGGTAGCCAAACCATTGTTCTTTGGCACCCAAAGGGTTAAGAACTGGAGTTATGCTGGGTCAAACCAGATGCACCATAGGAGTCAAATTAAAATCGCGACATTTCCCATTGATTTAGATTGGATTTTTGTATGCATTGCCAGAGACGTATCCAATGTATTGCAACGCAATTCATAGAAACCTCTCTGTCACGCAAAGGGTTAAAATTCACATTTAAATTGTTCTTGTCTCCTAGGGTGCAGTTGGTTTGCGTCAGTCCTCCTTGGTGTCTCAGCCTTCAGCACACTGTGATGTAAAGTATTAACACAATTGTGGAAATTAATGTGGAATGATGATTATTAGCAAATGCTGCAAAAAGTGTGCACATGCTTCATTTTCAGATACTTTGTATATTTTGTTAGGACATATCAAAAATAAACATAAATTATAATGTGATGGTTTCCTTTTAAAGAGACAGTAACAGTTATGTATTTTCTTTATTACAATGCACTGTAAAGTATTAAAGAAGTCACACTCTTTAACCCTTTGAGTAACAGTGAATTACCTCTTTGGCACTCAAATGGTTGATACTTACTAGTTTCAACACAATTTATCTTTTAAGATTCTCCTTTCCCCTTTCACTGACATCAGCATTTTCAGCTAGCAAGGGGGTAGCCCACTAGGCACTCAACCATGCAGAGGCACCCATCTCTGTGTGACTAGTTTTAATGCCAACTGTGACCTATCTGAGACAAATGTCCCTGTTTGAGTGAACCGTCAGGCATGTTACCGTGACAACTGGTTAGCTGCCCGTTCAGAGGGTTCTCTGGAGAACCAGCTGATGTCTGGTAAAAGGGAGGGAGGGGGGAACTTAAAAGCTAAGTACCCAACATCAGGATATATATTTTTTTTACAACAGCCACTATAAACTCACTGAATATAAATTAATCAAAATGATAAAAATAGTTACTTAAGTGTAGGATTGTTTAAAAAAATTAATATAATTGTAATGATCAGGACATAAGGCTGTATCGGACCTTAATTTTTTATGAAACAATAAAAATATTGGAGATAAAGTATGGGTGGGATTTATTTAATGTTCACAGTTTAATAGACAGTCTGTCTTACCATCACCTAGTATTTTTATAATAACATATATACTTCAGTAAGTAATTCACACATAAATGCTGTATTAAGAAGAAATGGAACCACTGTGAGGAAAACCAACTACACCTTAGTAGGGAAATAAAAAAACTAAAAAAAACCTATATTGCTAGACAGGTCTCAAATGGTGGAGTTGATTTGCCCCATAATTGACACAGTTTGTACATCAGCTTCAGTATCTGTAAATAACAGCAAATGCTGGTTACAATACATACAATAGAGACAGTACTACTCAAGGCCGGATTTACACTGAGGTGTTCCCCACCCCACCCCTCACATGACCCCAGCTTCCTGGCATAGAAAATATGATTGGCCTATATCAAGCAAGAACCAAAAAAAACTTTAACGCTTTGGTTGCTAGAGAGATCACAAGCGCATTGCCCTTCAATGTGTTGGAGATGTCTCTAGCATCCAAGGGGGTTAGAAAATAGCCTGTAAAGCGGTCTAAAACATATGCAGGAACACTGAGGGTGCTCTGACCTCACCCATAATTCAAAATGTAGATGTGGCAAACACAGCTGAGCCAGCCTTCAAAATTTGGAGCACTAGGCAGTTGCCTACTTTACCCAATGGGAAATCCGGCCCTGGTGCTAATTCTTATGCATAGAAGACAACATAGGATTTGATAGAAAAGGTAGGTAGATGAATGGATGTGTATTATGATAGTCAGATGTTTGTTCCTATAAATATTAGTTAAAAGCAAATAATGTTAATTAGTTCAGCTATACATTGCAGTATGTCCGTTTGCTGTTTAAATCATTCTCATTACTCATCCAGTTACATTACAAACATATACAGAGCTGTAAATTCACATTGAATGTCAAAATGTCTTCTGAGGTGTAACTGGTTGTATCTTTCCTATTGTATTAAAATGCTTTGTAAAATATAAAGTGGTTCTTCATTCCTGCTATAAATAAGCACAATGTGACATTAATTCCACTGGAAAATTGCACAGTTATATTGTAGTGGTTGAGACAATTTTGAAAATATTATACCTCTTTCAATTTGGGAGCATATGCCTTGTAATAAGTGGCTCTTGATGTGTTTAATAGAAAGAATTGTGTAGGAAATTGCCCTTTGTACAGCAGTCAGTTATATCTATTGAACTGAAGAGAGGAAGCTTGTCATGGCCTTTTAGAATCACGTGGTAACTCTCTCTATGACTTTTTCTTATTCAGACTGACAAAGTCTATAATTTATTGTGTGGAGGTGAAAGCTAAATACAAACTTAAAGTGATTCACAGCGCACACAGGCAAGCTGCAGATACAATGCAAAAATATATAAATAGATGTAACTGACTGCTGTATAAATGACTCCTACCTAGTCAAGGTCCACATGTTAGACACGGTAATAGTCACTTAGGGCCATATGTTCAAAAGAAAAGTGGAGGGGTTCTGGGGCAAGCCATCTGCGCTATAGGGGGAAATTAAAAATTCCAAATATTCCCATGGATTGAAATGGGAATTGAACCCCTTGAATGCTAGAGAGATCTCCAATGCAATGCATCGCTTTTTAAATCCATGAGCATTTTTAGTTCTTCCCTACACTGCAAATGGTTTGTCCCATAACTCCTCCACTTTCCTTTTGAACATACTACCCTCTTATAGGATTAGTTCCCATTTAACCAAGGGGTATCATTGTTTCTACTATACAACAGCCCTCTAATATTCACACCTGGGAACTCTCCGGATTTGCCCCTGGAGACTCCGGTGTTGACAGTGCTTTACCGGGTCTCCGGGGCAGAGGCTGAGTCTCCGGATGTGGGGAGTTTCTATTGAAACTCTGCCCACTTCTGCTCTTTCCCCCTGTGTTCCGCCATTCCCAGCCTTCTTTTACTCTCTGTGTCAGCCTGTTAAGCACTGCCCCCCAACTTGCGTCAAGTCCCGCCCCTTTTTGATGAGATTTGCATAATTTTTCTCACCCTCCTACCGCACCAGAGGACTCTCCTCCAGGGAGACAGCCTTTCAAAGTTCCCAGGTATGTTAATATTTGTTGACCAATCAGGAATATATTAAGATGGAGAATGGGGAGGAGCTTCAAAAAACAAGGGTTATCACACTAGACACAATAGTGCCCAGACTGATTTCTTGCATAAAGGTGTACCCTTCTCAGCTCCATTTCTGCTTTGCTCAGGCAGACTATAACTTATTTCTAGAATGTAGAAGTATCAGCGTATCTAGAAGAGGGATGGGTTGTGTATCTACCCATCTGTTGTTGGTCTACAACTCTGATCATCCTCAGTCAGTTGTAGGCAACAGGGGATGATGGGAGTTGTAGTCCAACAATATATCGAGAAACCCAACCCGTTTCTAAAATTAAAAATATTATTCAATACTCCTAATGTTTCTAATAAAAAATAACATATTTATAGCTTCAGAAATACTGGTACATAATGTAATTATTCATTTTTCATTCCTAATGAGGCTGTTATATTAAAGATGGCTGGATTAATTCTAGGATAAACCAACTATATCATAGGGGAAAAATAAAATTAACATTGATTTAAATGGAGCTTTTAATATTTTGCATACTAGAGGGGTATCCAATGCATGGCTACCTCTTGGCATTGAAAGAGTTAAGTCATTGAATTAGGGGAGGAACTACAGGGGCAACAAGGGGGTTCATCAGTCTCAGGGCCCAAAAGGTTCTAGTTGTGCTCCTAGGAGAATATTTTTGTGTTAGGGACCCCAAAACTTTGGTTAAAAATGGGTGATCATGAAGAATATGCAGGTTGTGATCGGTGACGAGATAAGAAGGAAACTAAAATAATTGTATTATTAAAGGGATAGTAATGTTTCATAATAAAAGCAGCTCTAATTAATCATCATAGTATTTGGACTTTGGAGAGTGTTATTTCAATTCTGTCAGAATTGTAGTTCAAGAGTAACTCAATGACAAAGTATCCCCCTCCCGCCCCTTTTACTGATGTAACACTGTTCAGCCAGAGCAGAAGGGAGGTACCCAGGTAGACTGCAGAGAGGGACAATCTCCAATTAAGATAAGGGAAAAACCTGAAAAACTTGTCAAGGGGGGCAGGGCTTTCATTGTTCTCATAGGAAGAAGATTGTCCCTTGCTGTTATTTGTCTGTTCTTACAACCAGATTCCACATCTGAGAAGAGATGGCTTACACTAGGTAAAAGGGGCGGGAGGGGGAAACTTTGCTTGTGAATATCCCTCAAAACATAAAGGTTTGAGAGATAAGACATATCGTTCTTCGTGTTTTTTTAATGCTTACAAAATAAAATAAAGATAAAATGAAGTATTACTATCCCTTTAAGGTTAAGATTCCCAACATCTTTATACAGTATGGCAAGTTAATTAACTGCCTAAAAACATGCCTCCCAACATTTCAAATGGCCAAAGAGGGACACTTCTGTTTTAGAAAAACAAGAAGAACAAGAGTGTAAAAGAAGTGCTTTTAAGCATAGTAGCTCTTATATTGTTGGACCTTCACCATCACCGTGTGCTCTATTAGAATATCACTCACTTGTTTGAGAGGTTAATGAAACTGCCTCTCAGTTATGTCAGATCCCCTGGTATAAAACTTCTGTTTTAGGTGGTGTTGCTGGAGGCATGACTGGTGGGTTGTGCATTACTGAGAATTTTTGGGTTATATCAATTCATGACCTACTGACACAACTTTGTGTAATTGAATAACTGATTAAGAGCATGGCCAAAGTATTTTAGTTACACAGGCTAATTAATAAACACATATACTGAAGTTTAAACAAACATTAATGTAGTTTTATTGCTGTGGAGCAATGTGATATATACGCCATACAGTCTGATCTCCTGAAAGAGGGATAC
Organism: Rhinophrynus dorsalis; assembly: GCA_037306005.1. Taxonomy (NCBI): domain Eukaryota; kingdom Metazoa; phylum Chordata; class Amphibia; order Anura; family Rhinophrynidae; genus Rhinophrynus; species Rhinophrynus dorsalis. Next base: position 192,543,194 of record CM074725.1, on the reverse strand, counting down.
CAGAGTGGGAAAGAGGGACAGTGGGATTTGGATCTCAAAAGAGGGCACTTGGGAGGTACAGTTAGGTCCGGAAATATTTGGACACTGACACAATTTGCATAATTTTGGCTCTGTACGCCACCACAATGGATTTGAAATTAAACAACTGAGATGCAATTGAAGTGCAGACTTTCAGCTTTAATTCAAGGGGTTGAACAAAAATACTGTATTAAACATTTCGGAATTGCAACCATTTTCATACACAGTCCCCTTATTTCAGGGGCTCCAATGTAATTGGACAAATTAACATAATCATAAATAAAATGTTCATTTTTAATACTTTGTCAAGAATCCTTTGCGGCCAATGACTGGAATGCACATCACCAAACGCTGGGTTTCTTCCTTTGGGATGCTTTGCCAGGCCTTTTACTGCAGCTGTCTTCAGGCGTTGTTTGTTCGTGGGTCTTTCTGCCTTAAAGGGATAGTAATGTTTCATAATAAAAGCAGCTCTAATTAATCGTCATAGTATTTGGACTTTGGAGAGTGTTATTTAAATTCCGTCAGAGTTGTAGTTCAAAAGTAATTCAATAATAAAGTATCCCCCTCCCGCCCCTTTTACTGATGTAACACTGTTCAGCCAGAGCAGAAGAGAGGTCCCCAGGTAGATTGCAGAGAGGGACAATCTTCAATTAAGATAAGGGAAAAACCTGAAAAACCTGTCAAGGGGGGCAGGGCTTTCATTGTTCTAATAGAAAGAAAATTGTCCCCTGCTGTTATCTGTCTGGTCTTACAACTAGATTCCACATCTGAGAAGAGATGGCTTACACTAGGTAAAAGGGGCGGGAGGTGAAACTTTGCTTGTGAATATCTCTCAAACCATAAAGGTTAGAGATATAAAACTTATATCGTTCTTCATGTTTTTTTAATGCCTACAAAATAAAATAAAGAAAAAACGAAGTATTACTATCCCTTTAAGTTTTGTCTTCAGCAAGTGAAATGCATGCTAGATCAGGTTGAGATCAGGTGATTGACTCGTCCATTGCACTGCTCCATGAGGCATTGAGGCCTCTCAGTTTTAAACCTACTGCCTTTGCCCTGCTGTCATGCTGCCTGCCTTCATTAACCCCTTGAGTTCCAGAGTGGTACGGAATGCATTGCTTTGTAATACGTTCGTTACCCCTGTAGCACTCAAAGGGTTAAGGCTGAGGGCGGCAGCATCAGAGTACAGTAGTACACAGTTTTTTCTCCTATCAGACTCATCATTATACTGGGACGGAAGCAAGAGGAAATTTGAGTCCTCCGATGATGTGTCTGACACAGAGAGGGCGCCACGGGCAAAGAAAGATGAAGACTCTCAGGTGGGTTCCCAGCCACTATCAAATTGGAGTGTGCAAATGTGCAGAAGTATGCCACATTTCCCCAAGGCCCCTGCCCTGCCCCAGCACAAGATCGGAAGTAAGGAGGAAACATGATCTTCCGATCCACCGGCACCGCATGCTGCCAGTCTTCCAGAGTACACATATACCGTACAGACACTGCGCTGGGGTTGTTGACTCTGGCAGCTGCTGGCAGCAAGAGCTTCGGGCCTGCTTCTCTCTGAGCCTCTTCCTGTTCAATGTGCATGATCGATCACAGGTTGGCCCGCAGGGGAGCATTATGGGAAGGGGGGGGGGCTGTGGGAGAGCCTGCCACAGGACATCACGTGAGGTTCTGTCAGTGTGTAAATGGCTCAATGTGTGTTTTAAGCCTGTCAGTGTTTGGGGTTTAATGTGTGAATAATCACATTTTAGTTAATAATCCTGTCAGTGTTTGGGGTTTAATGTACAGGCAGCACACACACATTACATACCAGCCAGCACACAGCACATGAGCATTACATGCAGCCAGCACACCATGACAAAAGGAAAGACTACACTCAGGGTAATTCAAAAAACAAGGAATTTTTGCAAAATTAATCTAAATGGCAAAATAGAAGCAAAAATACCCTTGTTCTTACTACAGCAAAGTTACAGAATATTTCCAGATCAGCTATTTTTGTTTCCATTTTTCCATTCAGATTTGTTAAAATGAGTTTAGGAAATAGCCCTGTCAATGTCCATGGCTCTAGGCAAGGGACTCCAATCTTTGTAATTTCTATTATTTTGTGTCAGGACAAGTAGATTGTCCTGATGGGCAAGTAAATTTGGCTACCACTTTAGTCCCTTGGACAAGTAGATTTAAAAAACAACAAAAAAAAAAATTAAATGCTCATTGGCATGATATTCCAAGTTTATGCAACTGGTTTAATGACGCAATGCTATGGGGCTGGTATACAATTATTTGCAAAGCTGGTTTTTATTCTCAGTCTGGCCATGGGGGATGTGAACATTAGACAACTACACTGGGTCTTGTGAACTTCCTTCAGACAATTCCATGGAAGAGTGGAGGAGCGCATTGGGACAGTGTGCATCTGGCGCACAGCACTGTGGGAGGATCTCACATCACTGGAAACTACCCATTACATCCAGGAATTGGAATGCTATGGAGAATATACCATCATCTGGAGGAGTCGATCAGATTGTGCACGCATAGGGATCCTGATTAAACTGGATATCCTTCACTGGAACTTTGCAGCATTGTATCTAAGTTTGCTGAATAACTCCCAAAGTAGTGCTCCTCAGGCAACATGTCCTTGAAACGTAAATATGACACAAATTATATTAAATATGGGTTTTCGTACATTGAAGATAGGCAAGATGGACAGAAACCACAGTGTGTTTTGTGTAGTGAAACACTGGCTAATGAAAGCATGAAGCCATCAAAGTTAAAGCATCATTGAGACACAAAACAATTGGCCGATGCAGAAAAACCTGTGGAGTTTTTTCAACGAAAATTACAGGAGCTAAGGGCATAGTAAAAATGCCTAACATCTTCTTATTCAAAGCAAGAGAAGGCACTCCGTGCATCTTACTATATAGCTCACCATATTACAAAATGCAAGAAAGCCCACACTATTGCAGAAGACCTTATCTTACCTTCTGCCATTGACATGGCCAGAGAGGTCCTGGATCAATGTGCTGCGGATAAATTGAAGACAATTTCACTGTCAAATGATACCATACACAGGAGGATTCAAGAAATGTCAGATGACATAAAACAACAGACCACAGCTCGGATAAACACAGACAAATACTATTCTGTACAATTGGATGAATCCACAGATATTGTGAACCATGCCATTTTGCTGGTTTATGTGAGGCATGTGCGGGAAGGAGACTTTCAGGAGCAGTTTCTCTGCAGTAGAGAGCTTCCCACCACTACTACTGCAGATGACATTTTCAATACTGTGGATTCATACTTGGGTTCGGTGTGCCTGACATGGGATATGTGTGTGTTGGAATCACAACTAATAGCTCAGCCTGCATGACTGGAAAACACTCAGGGGTGGTGAAGAGAATTCTTGAAAAGCCACTAAATGCGATTTTGCTTCACGAAACTTTGAAAGATGTTGTCAACATGGTGAACTACATTAAACGGAGTGCCAAGAATGCCAGGTGTTTTCAGAAGCTGTGCAAAGACCTGGGCACTGAAAATGTACAGGTGCTGTATCATGAGGAGATGCGCTGGCTTTCCAGGGGCAAAGTCCTCTCACGTTTATATGAGCTGAGAACGGAAATCGCGGCCTTCCTCTCGGAGTACAACTCGCCTCTTGCCGATCTGTTTAACAAGGATATGTGGCGTGCACAAGCTGCTTATCTTGCAGATGTGTTTGTGCAGCTGAACACATTAAATGTGTCTATGCAAGGGAAGGGACACAATATTTTTGCACAGGCTGAAAAAATTGAGGCTTTCAAAAAGAAAATGGCATTGTGGACAAGTCATGTTTCCAAAGAGAGATTTGATATTTCCCCAATGTTTGTCATGGGGTTTCACACCTGGACACCACAGGCAGAAATGAACTGAAGAAAACTATAATGGCACATCTCACAAAACTACAGGAAAGTTTCAACGACTACTTCCCAGAGCAGCACAGGGATGACAGCTGGGTACGCAATCCCTTTGGAATCGAATTAGAAAGTGTCATGTTGCCAAGCAATGAAGAGACTCAGCTTGTAGAGCTCTCATGTGATTGGATACTAAAAAAGAAATTTACTGAGGTAACACACTCTCAGTTCTGGTGTAGTGTTATGACTGAATATCCCTCCATCGTAACCCATGCTATCAAAATCATCCTACCATTGAGCACAACCTATCTTTGTGAGAGTGGCATAGGAACAGAATGGACATTGAACACAACCTCAGAGTTGCTTTGTCTACCATCACCCCAGACTTCGAAACACTTATAAAGAGCAAAAAGCATCAACAGCTTTCCCATCCTATATAATAATTCGCTAACTCGTGTGTAACGCACGACATGCGCAGTAGACACTGCTGGGCGTGCTGCAGTCATGCGCAGTAGAGACTGCCTGCACCGCGGCTGATACAGAGCTGGGCGCTCCGAAGGAGCGTCCAGCTCTGTATCAGCCGCGGCGCGGGCAGTCTCCACTGCGCGTGACTGCCCCGCGACCGGGTGACAGTGGCACTGTGGCCCGTGTAACGGGCTGTTCAGCTAGTTAGTTCTAATTAATCTCCTATGTTTCAATGACTGACTGTTTATTTGATTGGGTTTTTACCTCAACAGTGCTTTCATTTCCACTCGCACCGTGATTACTGCACTATTCATTTTGCAAAGAAGCTCTGTTTGTTTGTATCCTCTTTAAAAAGTGCATATATACATTTTGCAATACTGTACAAATTGTTTTGTGGAATAATAAATTATGTTTTGGAAATTAAATTATTATTTTTGGGTCGCAACTTAATGACCAAGGACAAATGTGGCTCCTGAGGTTACACGGGTTGAGAACCACTGCCTTAAAAAAGTCCTGGGTTGCTTTCATAGTATGTTTTGGGTTATTGTCCATCTGTAAAGTGAAGCACCACCCAATCAACTTCGCCAAGTTTGGCTGGAAAAAAAAATTAAATTAAAATCAAAATGTGGCCTGTGGGGGTGGTTAAAAGCGGTATATAGGGGCTGATAGAGCTTCAGTTCCTTTTGGGTGTCCACTTTATGCAGGCATACAAGACAGGTCTTCTCTTACACGTTTTTAAATATTGTTTGTCACTTGCTTTTAATTGCATACATCGGGACCTTCACGCATACAAAAAGAAAGTAAAAAGGGTCCCCCTGCTCTACGCGTTATTATAACATTTCCTCAGGGGTCATTTTGATTTTAATTTTATTTTTTATTTTTCTTCAAATGTTTAGGGTAGGACTTACCACACTTGAGGAACCTTGGCATGGTTGGTAAGCTTAAACCTCCTTTTTGGGCCAAAAATGTAGGCACTAATGCCTCAACTTTATTCACAGTATGATAATATATGCCTAATACAGGGTACACCATTCACAACTAGACTGGAGGAGCACAGGTTTACTGTCTACTAAAGATGATATGCAATGTAGTTTTAATTTTTCAATAAAAGTCTAGCTAAAAATACAGATTTTTTTTCATTTCAATTAATAGTGTAATTTCCAGTAATAATGGAATTTAAAATGAATGGCAAAATCCCAAATGAATCATTTTTCTCTGCTGCACAAAACACACTTGTTCCCCTTTCACACATGTTCCATCCATCATAGTGATGGTATGTGAGCAATGAGGAAACGTATACTTTGAAACCAAATGTGACAGAAAGAGTTGCTAGTGCTTCCTGACCATTTTCTTCTGGACCAGGACAAGAAGTATAGATAGTGTGTGTGTGTGTGTGTGTGTGTGTGTGTGTGTGTGTGTGTGTGTGTGTGTGTGTGTGTGTGTGTGTGTGTGTGTGTGTGTGTGTGTGTGTGTGTGTGTGTGTGTGTGTGTGTGTGTGTGTGTGTGAATATTTTGGTGCTACAGTTTCTGGAAAAAACAGTATCAAAATGTTGATATTATACAATAAAATTTCAAATTTCCCCAGATTTTTCACTGTATGTAACTCCTGTAAGTGCTGCTTTCCATATGCACACGCACCATGGCATTTTCCTGCATTGCACTTCTTAGATACTTTTTTAACCTTGTACATACATACACTATCTACAGGTGTAGTAGACCTTCATGACCATTAGTTTCCTCTCATATATATATATATGTATCTTGCTGGGTGTTAAGTAAACACAGATTCCCTTGCAAGTCAATAGAAGTTCCTTATCAGATAAAGACTGATTAACTCAAATGACCACTACATAGAGACAGAGATTTTGGAGGCAGAGAAGAACCATTCTGCCCATCTAGTCTACCCATTTTTCCTACTGTAAAAGCTCAAACATTATTTGGTCCTTAATCTTGTCTTATGTTCAAGATTCCCTTATTCTTATTCCATGCATGCTTAAATTCCCTTAATGTATAATTATCTATGCTGATGACACTAAGTTATCTCTCCTCCACTTGCCTTTCACCCTCCCTACTAACTCACACCAGCAACTATCTGAACTCTTCCTGAATGGCATCCCACTTCTTAAAGCTTAATATCCTAAAGACAGAACTGTTAGTAATTTATTCCTCCTCCCTAACACCTACTCTTTCTCTCACTGTCAATAACTCCACAATTCAGCCAACATCCGAAGTCAGCTGCCTCGCAGTTATACTAGGTTCCATCATTTCCTTCACCCCCACATCCATTCCCTCTCTAAATCTTGCCGCTTCCAGTTGCAAAACATCACTAAGATATGACCTTTTTCTCACACATGATACAACCAAAATGCTTATTCTCTCTCATAATATCCTATCTGGACTACTGCAACTCACTTGTAATTAGCCTTCCCCTCAGACTATCCCTGCTCCATTCCATTCTGACTACTTCTGCACAACTCATACATCTCACCCACTGCTCTTCATCAGCTGTCCCACTCTTCCAGTCCCTCTATTGGCTCCCTTTCGCCTCCAGAATAAAATTGAAAGTCCTGTTCCAAACCTACCAAACCATCCATAACAGTGCTCCTCCTACTATATCCTCCCTCATCTCCAAATACTCTCTCAACTATCCTCTTCTTTCTTCTCATGACCTGCAGCTTTTTTCTTCTGCCATCACTTTCTCCCAATCCCATCTTCAGGACCTTATGTATTTGAATGTTTCTATTATATGCCATCTCTCTCAATTCTCTCTTCCAAGTTATACATATTCAGATCCATTTGCCTTTCCTGATAGTTTTTTATCCTGTAAACCAGTCACCACTTTTGTAGACCTTATCTGATCTCTCTCCAGAATATCTATATCCAGAGTAGTATGACCACCCTCCTCTTTCTACTAATGTTTCTATCTATATAACTCAGCACCTAGCTTGCATTCCCTGCTGCTTTGTTACATCACTTGCCTACTTTTAAGTCATCACATATAATTACTTCCAGATCCCTTTCCTCTGCTGTCACTAACAGCAAATTAACCTTAATACTATATTCTGCTTTTGGATTTTTACGACCAGGTGCATTAGCTTACATTCATCAAATTTAACTGCAGCTGCCACACTCTCACACATTCTACTAATTTACCTTAATCATTTAACACTTGGCTTCCCCCCACATCTTTACACAGTGTAAACAGACCTATCAAAGGTCAGAGACAAACACAGTAACACACACAGAAGGATGTGAGGAAACAAATCGCTACTTAATTAAAAGGACTAAAAGCCCCATGAAAGTCACTTAACCAAAGGCATGTCCAATCCATTGTGTATCCCTCTAGCTCTCAAAGTGTTAAAATGGTATGCTCTCATAATTTATTACACTAAGGGAAACAAACATATAAGGTAAAAAGGGCAAAAAGCAATATTTTGTTATTTATTTACTACTGTAAAAGCCCGTGTACATGGGCCAAGGTCCGGGTGATGTTAACCCTTTGAGTGCCAGAGGGGTACGCAACGCATTGCTTTGCAATGCGTTGCGTACCCCTCTGGCACTCAGAGGGTTAAGAGACCAGTTCTGCTCTGCATCCTGCCGCCGACGCAGTCGTACACTGTAGAGACTGCCCAAGAGCACAGAATGCTCCCAGCACAGAACTCCCAGCATTCCGTGCTCCCAACATTCTGTGCGTTCCGGCAGTCTCTACTGCTCATGACGGCTTCTGACAAACATTCTAGCAAATTATTATATAGGATGCAGCCAGGATGGCTAAACAGGCCAGAAAAACCTCTGATGATCCAGCATGCGCTATCAGTGTCTTATTTTCAGTTTACACTCTGGGCCATATGCACAAAACAGAATCAAAGCATTTTTGGAGAAAACCAACTGCACAATTGCTCTGCAATGTGTTGCATATCTCCTGGCACTCAAAGGGATTGTCAGTGGCGTAAGAATTCATTGAAGGGCCCTGGTGCAACCCCCCCCCCAACAAAACTTTTCCATAGCGGTATAATTAGAACCTATTGAACCCTGGATCCTGGATGCTAGCACAAACTGCACCTTCTAAACCCCATAGTGATGCTTCTGCATTGGATTGTATTTATACATTGAAATTAGGAGGAAGAAGAAAGGCATTGATAATAAAACTGGTGTCACACCAGCAGAGTTCAACATTTTCCATATAACTGAACTTGCCTTCCATCACCAGCACACACATATGTACAGGCACTTAGATCCTGGAATACTAGTAGTACAGATTTCAGTGAAATATGTTAACTGCAGATACAGAAAGTTCAAACAATGCAATTATACAGGATGGGTTCCTACACTGAAAAACAGAAAATCACTTGCTTCTGTGCTATGCATTGTAATGCTTGCATTTTACCTTCTGAGTGCCAGAAGGATGTCCAACACATTGTGAAGCAAAGCGTTGGACACCCCTCTGGCACTGGTAGGGTAGGCTGACCAGACCTCACCTTTAACCAGGGGACACATATTAAAAATGCAGACTGCAGGACTGCTTTAATTTCAGTGAAGCACTTGAAAATGGCTATTTCCTATGTGTCCCCAGTTAAAGGTGAGATCTGGTCAGTCTATCATAGGGTTAAGCTCTTGGATTTTGCACATGCCTTTTGCACATAAGGGGTTAATTACAAAAAAGGAAAGCAGAAAATGTGAACAGGATTTCCTTCCTACTTATGAACGTATGCTCAAAAGAAAAGTGGGTGGAGTTCTGGAGCAAACCATTTGCACTATAGGGGAGAACTAAAATTCCAAAGATTCCCATTGATTTAACCCCTTAAGGACCGGGAAAATCTGAGTTAGATTTGACTTAAGGACCGGAGCAATTTTGACTTTTTTGACTATGTCTTTGTTCAACCATATTTTCTCTTTAATTCCTTCTGTGCACCCACATAAATTATATACTGTTTTTTTAAGCACAAGTAGGGCTTTCTTTTGATACCACAATTATATGAATACCTCATCATTTAATTTGATTAAAATAGAAATAAAGAGCAAACAAATTAAAAAAAAAAACAACATTTTGCTTATATTTTCGTGTCAGGATTTGCATACAATTAGTTTATGACAAAAAAATACCCCTAAATATATTCATTTGCTTCTCCTTAATATAAGAATACCCCATATGCCTAGTATTTCAATCACTTCCTCACATTTACAAGGTAAATATTACAAGATGGATGCAATGATTTCCAACTTGTAATTTCTCAACAATTGACATGTGAGCATCATAGCTTAGTTGATGGTGCCAGAACCAAAAATGTCCCACAAAGGTATATCTTTCTGAAAACTAGACAACATAAGGTAAATAATCAGGAGAATTTTGAAGTTTTTTATGCAGCTATTTTTCCAGAAAAAAATTTCAAAATTGTGGAAAAATGTAGTTTTTTTGCAGCTTTCACACTTACATTTCAATATTACTGTTGATTTCAAGCACGAGATAGTTGAAAATTTAAAAATATCCATTGTTTAGTGTTCAACTCCTTCTTCTGAGTACGGCAATACCCCATATTCATAGGTTTCTCAAGATTTGGGGGAGCTACAGGGCCCAAATTGGAACATGCGCGTTTCCAGTTTCACACTTTGAATTTTCACAGCTTGCATCACTGGTGCCATGTCTCATTTGGGGCTGTGTAACAGTGCTCCACTCTAAGATTTCCCCCCAAAAGTGTATATTTTTGGAAAGTAGACACCCCAGGCTTTCTTTTTATGTATGTTTTCAAAATTTTTTACGCAGCCATTTTACCACCAATCACTCGTAAATCTTGATGTAAGTTAAAAAAACAGCATTTTTCACACGTTCACTTCAATGTTGATGTGAATTTCAAGCACGATAGGTGAAGATTTTTAAAAATGCATTGTTTAGTGTTCAGCTCCTTCTTCTGAGTACGGCAATACCCCATATGCATAGGTTATTCAAGGTTTGCGGGAGCTATGGGGCCCAAATTGGAACATGCGCGTTTCCAGTTTCACACTTTGAATTTTCACAGCTTGCATCACTGGTGCCATGTCTCATTTGGGGCTGTGTAACAGTGCTCCACTCTAAGATTTCCCCCCAAAAGTGTATATTTTTGGAAAGTAGACACCCCAGGCTTTCATTTTATGTATGTTTTCAAATTTTTTACGCAGCCATTTTACCACCAATCACTCGTAAATCTTGACGTAAGTTAAAAAAACAGCGTTTTTCACACTTGCACTTCAATGTTGATGTGAATTTCAAGCACATGATAGGTGAAGATTTTTAAAAATGCATTGTTTAGTGTTCAGCTCCTTCTTCTGAGTACGGCAATACCCCATATGCATAGGTTTCTCAAGGTTTGGGGGAGCTACAGGGCCCAATTTTGAACAAATATTGAATTTTCAAGTCCTGCTTAACTGGTGCCATTACTCATTTTGGGCTATGTTCCAGTGCTCCACTTTAGGATTTCCCCCCAAAAGTGTATATTTTTGGAAAGTAGACACCTCCAGCTTTCATTTTACGTGTGTTTTCAAATTTTTTGCGCAGTCATTTTACCACCAATCACTCGTAAATCTTGACGTAAGTTAAAAAACAGCTTTTTTCACACTTTCACTTCAATGTTGATGTGAATTTCAAGCACATGATAGGTGAAAATTTTTAAAAATGCATTGTTTAGTGTTCAGCTCCTTCTTCTGAGTACAGCAATACTCCATATGCATAGGTTTCTCAAGGTTTGGGGGAGCTACAGGGCCCAATTTTGAACAAATATTGAATTTTCAAGTCCTGCTTAACTGGTGCCATTACTCATTTTGGGCTATGTTCCAGTGCTCCACTTTAGGATTTCCCCCCAAAAGTGTATATTTTTGGAAAGTAGACACCTCCAGCTTTCATTTTAGGTGTGTTTTCAAATTTTTTACACAGCCATTTTACCACCACTTTCTCGTAAACTTGACGTAAGTAAAAAAACAGCGTTTTTTACACTTTGCCTTCAATGTTGATGTGAATTTCAAGCACAGAACAGGTGAAGATTTTATAAACTGCATTGATTAGTGTTCAGCTCCTTCTTCTGAGTACGGCAATACCCCATATGCATAGCTTTCTCATGGTTTGTGGGAGTTACGGGTCCCAAATTGGAACATGCGCGTTTCCAGGTTCACACTTTGAATCTTTACAGCTTGCGTTACTGGTGCCATTTCTCATTTGGGCTGTGTAACACTGCTCTTTTTTAAGATTTCCCCCCAAAAGTGTATATTTTTTGAAAGTAGACACCCCAGGCTTTCATTTTAGGTGTGTTTTCAAATCTTGCAAACAGCCATTTTACCACCAAGCCTGTGAAAACTTGACGTAAGTAAAAAAATTCAGCATTTTTCACGCTTTGCCTTCAATGTTGATGTGAATTTCAAGCACAGAACAGATGAAGATTTTATAAACTGCATTGATTAGTGTTCAGCTCCTTCTTCTGAGTACGGCAATACCCCATATGCATAGCTTTCTCATGGTTTGTGGGAGTTACGGGTCCCAAATTGGAACATGCGCGTTTCCAGGTTCACACTTTGAATCTTTACAGCTTGCGTTACTGGTGCCATTTCTCATTTGGGCTGTGTAACACTGCTCTTTTTTAAGATTTCCCCCCAAAAGTGGATATTTTTTGAAAGTAGACACCCCAGGCTTTCATTTTAGGTGTGTTTTCAAATCTTGCAAACAGCCATTTTACCACCAAGCCTGTGAAAACTTGACGTAAGTAAAAAAATTCAGCATTTTTCACGCTTTGCCTTCAATGTTGATGTGAATTTCAAGCACAGAACAGGTGAAGATTTTATAAACTGCATTGATTAGTGTTCGGCTCCTTCTTCTTATTACGGCAATACCCCATATACATAGGTTTGTCGGGGTTTTGGGGGAGCTACTGGGCCCAGTTGGAACATGTTAGTTTCCTTTTACATACATGCCATTTTTACAGCTGGTGCCTTGTCTCATTTCGGTCTGTTTGGCAATGCTGCAATTAATTTTACCCCCAAAAGTATATTTTATAGAAGAGTAGACAACCCTGGCACAAAGATGAGGACGTCCCAGTTTTTAATTTGGTATCTATGAGTGTTTTGGGAAACTCCCTGCAATTGCGTCTGACAGTGCCACAGGCCATGGTGTCAAAATAAAAAAGAGACCTAAATAAAAGGGGGCTGGTGTAATAATTATCAACAAATAATTGATAGCCTTTATTTAATAAGGGGTAAATTAAATCCCAAACTATTTTCCCACTTGTTCCCATAAATTCGGGGCACCCAGGAGGATCAAGTTGGCTGTCCTTGCCCTCATAAATTCTAAAAGCCTGGGTGTAGCCTGTGGCACTTTCGCACAATTTATAAAATTTTACACCAAATTTGGATTGCTTTGAGGGGATGTACTGCTTGAACCCTAACCTGCCTTTGTATTTCATTAGGCATTCATCTACACTAATTTCTTTTTGGGGCATATACACTTGGGCAAACTTTTTTCTGTAAATGGCTTATTAGGGGACGAATTTTGTATAGTCTATCATACTGGGGGTGTTCTTTTGGGGGGCACAGGGTATTATCGTTAAAATGCATAAAGTGCAAAATGATTTCAAATCTGGACCTGGTCATAGTCTTGGGGAATATAGGGGTATCACATACGGGGTTCTTGCTCCAGTAGGATCGGATACTGGGCTTTTTTATTATACCCATTGCCATTATTAAGGCCCAGAATTGCTTAAATTCTATGAGGTCTATGGGTTTCCATATTTCTTCCTTAACTACAAAAGCTGTAGGGTTGGCGGCAGTATACTGGGCTGCATACAAGTTGGTTTGGGACACAATTTCACCTAAAATGTCTTCCCCCAAAAATAAATCAAAAAAATTATCATAGTTAAATCCCTCAACATCAATTTGAATCCCTGGGGTGCCTGTAAATTCTGGTATTTGTGGGCAAAAATTTATTGGGGATACCCATTCGTTATGATCAGGAGTGGCTGGTGTTGGGGCATTTCTTTGGCCAGATCTTTTTGCAGGTGCTGGGGCAATTGCCAGGGCAGCTCTTGGGGCAGCACTTGGGGCATTCCTTTTGGCAGGTATTTTGCAAAGTCTTTTGGCAGATCTTGTGACAGGATTTTTGGCAGATCTTGTGGCAGGCTTTGTGGCAGGATTTGTGGCGGGTGCTGGGGCAGGATTTTTGGCAGGTGCTGGGGCAGTTGCCAGGGCAGCTCTTGGGGCAGTGCGTCTTTTCTTGATAGAAGGCCCAGCGAGGTCAGTAGAGCTGCTCTCAGTTTCTGAAAACTGCTCTATTTCAAAATCTGACGCAGTATCTGCTGCCTCTGAGTCAGATGCCAAAAAGGCATATGCCTCTTCAACGCTATAACTGCGCTGCATTTTGCCCACTAAATTTTTTTTTTTTCCTTACTCTAACGCTATCCCTAAACCTAACTCTAACCCTAAAACTTACCCTAACCTACGTATATCTAGAACCTACCTAACCCAAGTAAACTACCTATCTAAACTATACTTATTATATATATATATATTTTTTTTTAGTATTTTTTTTTCTTTTTTTATTTTTTTGGGGTTTTTTTTTTTCTTTTTTTCCCTAAACCTAGATCTGTCCCTAAACCTTTCCCTAACACAAGTCTACACTAAACCTACCCACCTACCTACTTAAACTACCTAAATTATATTTTGAATCAATTTTTAATAAAAAAAAAAAAAAAAAAAATTAAAAAAAATTAAAAAAAAATTCAGAGGATACAAGGGGGATGGGGGGTATCCCACAGATCAGCAGACGCTGATCTGTAGTTTATTGATCACTCTAAAAGTGATCAGATGGGGGGGAACTTGGTGATCACTGTAAAACAGTGATCAAAGGGTTAATTTTATGGTTTAATCACAGTTTTTTTTTTTGCAGGAACTCTGGAACACACTCTCACACGAAGTCTCTCTGTCTCTCTCCACCTCAGCAGTGTGCAAGATGGAGGGAGACAGAGATATATGACAGGGACAGTATTTACAAATACTGTCCCTGTCAATCAGCATTTGCAACATGTGATTCGCTCATCAAGCGAATCGCATGTTGCAACAAACTTTCTACTGGTTGTTACTAAGTGTTCCGGTATCGGGACATTTAGTAACAAGCAGCCCGCGCTCTCCCATCGCTCCGTGCGGCCGCGATGGGAGAGTTTAACCCTTGACGTACCGGGACCGTCAAGGGTCGTTGGAGCACATTTACCCTTGACGGTCCTGGTACGTCAAGGTCGCTAAGGGGTTAAATGGGGTTTTAACCTCTTGAGTGCTAGAGAGGTCTCCAACACATTGTGAAGCAATGAATTAGAGGCCTCTCTAGCATTCAAAGGGTAAAAATGTCTATATAAATCAATGGGAATTTTTAGTTATCCCCTATAGTGCAAATGGTGCAAATATACTGCAGTTCTGGTGCAAACTAACTGTACCCTATGGAATAATTAAAACTGTTATTGTTTTAAATGGGACTTTTACCCCATAAATGTTAGAGAGATCTCCAGAGCATTGCGATGTATCGGAGATCTGTCTAGCATTCAAGGGGAAAGAATCCTCGTATAAATACAGGGAAACTTGGAAATGTGTATTTGTACCGTGTGGTGCAATTGGTTTGCTCCAGAATTGATCCTTTTTTACTTCCTGCATGAGGCCCCAAGTGTGGTTGCTACAGCTATTTGTACGTTTTTTTAAAGGGGATCTATCACCCTATACAAGTTAGTCTTAATAGGCAGGTTATATAGCAAATAGGTGCAATATTGTAGTATTTTCTTTTTTCAAATCGCTGTTTGGTTGAAATCTAATGAGGAAATGCTGCCCTGCGCTCTACTTCCAGACAGACTGCTGGTACAGCTCTGCCCCAAAGTCTGTAACTCTACCTCTGCTCCCCTCCCCTCTATCCAGCCTCCTCCGATAACAGAGGCTTTCTGTCTATAAGCTGGAGCGATCTCTGGCCAATAAGACCTCTCCAGTTTACAGACAGAAAGCCTCTGTCATTGGAGGAAGCTGGATAGAGGGAGGGGAGCGGAGGTAGAGTGACAGACTGCGGGGCAGAGCTGTACCAGCAGTCTCTCCAGAAGTAGGATGCAGGGCAATATTTACTCATTAGATTTCAGCCAAACAGCGATTTGGCTACATAACCTACCTATTAAGACTAACTTGTATAGGGGTGAGAGATCCCCTTTAACAACGGATAAAACAAGATGTTTTGCCACTAAGACAAGAAATAAAGGAAATGTGTTTAAAACAGACAAGAAACCCCGTTATTTGATATAACATGTTGTTTTTACAATCACACTGTAATATTCTCTGGTCTCACACCATGTAGACTTGTTCCTCCCAACTTGATAAAAACAGCACAAGCAATTCCATATATCTTAAGCCTACCTGGGAACTCCCAGGATTTGCCCCAGAGACTCCCCTTTTTTAAGTAAACTGACAGGTCTTTGGGGACAGAGGCTGATTCTCCAGTAGTGGTGAGTTTCTTATGAAACTATGCCCTCTTCTCCTAGTTCCCAGCCTGTTCCTCCCACTTCCATTGCACGTCTCCTCCTTCCTCCTTCCTACCTGTTTCTTCCACTTCCCTCCCACTTCTCCTCCTTCCCTCCTTCCCACCCTGTTCCTCCCACTTCCCGCCACTTCTCCTCTTACTCACTCTGTTCTGCCCATTTCCCACCCACTTTATGACAAGGTACATCAAGCCCTGACCCACTTGTGAGTAAGTCTAACCCCTTTGTGACACAAATCGCATCATTTACTGTATATCCTTCCAGACAAACCTCTTGAGTCCTCTCCTGGGATGCAAGGAGAAAACATTCCCAAGTATGATCTTAAGGGAACACTAACACCTGCCAATAATAAACAACCACTTGCATTAATCTGGGTAGAAAATCCTAATGGCTGATACGATTCAGTTCTACACAGACTGGATCCCCAAAATGAATCTTTCTTTACAAATTGATATCACATCTGCAGACACAGTGATAATTCTTCTTTGCCAAACTCCAGAACCTCAAACTCCTTCCTTCCTAGAAGATTTCAGTGAGATGCGTTTCAGGTCCTGGAGAATGGCTGCCACAAATCAAGTCCACCTACGTAAACATGAAATCAAGTATTGAATGCTTTCTCTTTCCCACACACAAAGATCTCTGTAAACAAATTCAGATACCTCCCTGCCAAGAATATAAAAGTGAAACAATTAGGGGAAGATAAAAAATAAAATAATAAAATGTATTGTTTGACATTAAATATTCTGCACTTGCAGAATATGTTAAGTCAAATATAGGTTCACTGTCACTTTAAAGTATGATCAGAAGTACAATGAACAGCCTCTGTCACTTTCACTTTAATCTCAGAGATTATTAATATAACAAAATACTGTATATTATGTAATACATAAAATTGTATGTGTACACACTCACACGTACACGCAATACTTGTTGGGCACTCTGAATACATTTTGATAGTGATTATGCCAAAATAATTGCCTACTCCTTTGTCTAAGTGTTCCACCTTGTTTGTGATGCATTCTTAATGATCTTATTGTGTTTTATGGTTTTTAATAGTAACTGAGCTGATGGACAGGGTTGGATTTATATCTCAGGAGCCTGTAGGCACAGAAATCTGAAGTGCCTCCCACCTTTGATACCCAAATCCCTCTTTATCGGTTCATCTCAGTATATAAATCTGTCAGGCAAGAAATAAAAGTGCACAGAAGAGATAATGTGCAACCAAAATGAATAGGAGAGAGAGATTTGCTTGAGAGACATCTACAGAGGGGTGCAGATCGGAGCGGCCAGGCCAGCTGCAATTTCTGCAAAAACAGAGCACCAACTATGATGTCATTAACAGTAGCCAAGAAGACGAGCGTTTTCTAACACCCTCGTGGCCACTAGAGGTGTTTAAAGGTCAGAGGTTGTACATAATATGTTATTGTCTTGAGAAAGACCCACGTCTGGATCGAAACTTTGACATGGAATAAAATTAATTATTTTTCTATTTATACAAGTCCTGCGAGTGCCTGCTTTCGTTATCATCTCCTATGATATCACTCTTTGCCTATTCCTTCGATATCAGAACAAGAGCACCAAGGCATATTACTAAAGTTTTGCAGTGCCTATTACTACTCTCTTTCTCTTTCTCTCTCTCTCTCTCTCTCTCTATTTAAACACAATCTATGCAAACAAGACCTGTGAGTGCTTATTTCCAGCTTGGACATTGTTCCATTTCTTGTTCTATAATTACATATTTGGATTCATGACAGCTCAAGGTGATAAAATTCTGTTAAAAAACATATATTTTTTAGCAGAAGAAATCTGCATTTGATATAGAAGACAAAACATGTGGCTTTCCAGTGAGTCCCAGATTTTCAGATTAATAGGGTTGCCACCCAGCCGGTATTTTACCGGCAGGCCGGTAAAAAATTGGCTTCTCTCCAATGTTAAGTCTATGGAGGGAATGCCATGGCCGGTATTTTTTTTGAAGAAAAGGTGGCAACCCTATTAATAGTATCTTCCCATCCTTAAGTACAATATACTATGTTACTATGTATGTTTAAAGTTTAGAGCGTTTTATTAAAATATTTAATAATTATAACACAGTCTGCAACTTTATTTACAATGGGTGAGTGACTATGGAGTCGAGCTATGGCCCCATATCCTCTCACCCAGTTTAAGATCACATACTGCCCACAACACTTACAGTATAACCAATGATGTCACTACCAACTGAAGAGCCCAGAGAGAAGATATTTTGGGTCCAAAAACACAAATATTTTCAGAAGCTTAACAAGAACCAATCACACCCTGGGGCAGATGGGGCATTCTTAGATGCTGGGCCCTGGCATAACTGTATCCTGTATATAGGAAGTCTTTACAAAGCATGCAGATTAATCTGCAAATTTGTGTTTAGCAAGGGCAAGCAGTGTGGAGCATGATAAACATGAAAATCATGTGAGGTACTCTGCCTCCATTACTATCAGCTCCCTGACTGGCTACTGGTGGGTACCACATATGAAAGAAGTGCCCAGACTGGCTGCAGGCAATCAGGGACTATATTACAAGGTTAAACCATTGGCCCTGTCTGTCTAGCCAGATAGCTTATTGTAGTGGTCAGCTGCTCACTGATAGCAGAAGAACTACCAGTAGCTCATGCCTATTGGAGACCCCCGATGTAGATCCTGACTGTGCTGTTCAATATTCAGCCCTACAGTGCACCACACTATTTGAGCGTATACTATATTTTGCATATTATTCTTTAGTGGTGCAAGTCCAGCATTCAAGATGTATGACACCTAACAAAGGGAGGTTGATTTTCTCTCCCCCCCAAACCAGACTGTATGTTTTATTATTATGCTAATAAAAAGGGCCAATTTCTTTTGCAAGCCATGTCGTGTTCTTATAGCAACTTACAAAAATGCAAGTGACTGGAGTCACAATCTGACAGCTCAGTGAGAGAGGAGCTTGGTGGACTTCCTGCAGCTCCATCATCATGTGATGCAAGCATCACTGGATGTGCTCTGCAAAGAGGTGAGACCAGGTGAGAAGAGACTGCTGGAGAATTTAACACTTTGATTGACAAAGAGAAGTCCTGAGCAAGGCAGATCAATGTGTTTTACAACCATCTGGAACATAAAGAGATACAAATGGAAGCTCTAGTCCAAATTATAATTAAAATAGGATACGGAGTGGTGGCTGTGGCATATAAGTGTGGGAGCCAAATATGTGACATGCCTGTGATACACAATATACTTCACAATAGTATACATTATCACTAGGCTGCTGCAATAGCCAACAAGGTACTATCATGTATAAATATACGTCAACCTCTTTACAGACCCATGGCATGGTAAGGCCTCATCTAGAATATGGAGTACAGTTTTGTGTGCCAAGCCCTAAAAAATATATTATTAAATATGAAAAACTACAGAGATGTGCTACAAAACTGATAATGTGATTGTAAGATTTTAGTTATAGAGACTAACCAAACTGTCTTTGTTTATATTAGAGAAGTGATGTGTCAGGAGTGATATGATTACTATTTATAATAACATTCAAGGCCAATATAAAGAACTCTCTGGAGAACCATTTACTCAAAGAGCCTAGCAGAAAACAAGGGGTCATCCATTAAATCTGCACGAAGGGCACTTTCAAATAAAACAAAGGTAGAAGCAGGAAGTAAAGTTGTGGAATTATTTGCTTTAGGAGGCTTTGTGCAGACTCTGTGGATCCTTTCAAAACCATATTGGATACCTTTATAGCTCAGAACTATATTGCAGATATGATGTTGATCCAAGGAGACATCTGACTGTCTTTTGAAGTTTTTAAAGATGTTTTACCCACATAAGGCTTAATTAGAACTGGCTTCAATAGAATATTTTTTGGCCTTCCTCTGAATCAACAAGGGTATTATGGCAAAGGCTAAACTTGATGTAGACATCTCTTTTCTGCCTCATTGTATGAGGATGTAGAAAATATGGTCCCATCCCAAGCAAGAATGGGTTAAACAGGAGTTAATAAGGGTTTTGTGTTTCTTAGTCTGGGGTTAAGGCATTTCTTAGAAATCTGTACATAACATGCTTATTAGGAGCGTTCTGTGCATGGTTTTCAGTAGGTTACATTATTTTACATTTTCAAGGCCATGCAGCATAATAGAAAATGCTGATTTTTTCAGACTGCATTAACCCTCGCAGCAGCAGAGCATTAGCTAGGCATGTAATGGTGATGTAGGTTGTTGACACTAACCGTGTAATCGGATAGGTCAAAGTATTCTGATCAGTGGGTGATAAAGGGTATAAGAGCTGGGTGATGTGGAGGCTGGTTTATAGTTTTATCGGGAACGTGCATGAGATGTGTCCTGCTGTGTGTCCGTGCAAGATTGTATGGGCTGTGGTCCCATACGCGCTGAGATCATTGGCTGATAAGTGTTATATGCTTATTAATAATAAATCTGTGATTACCTATGTGTCTTTCTGTTTATTTACATTGGAATACAAAAGAATACTTGAAACACTCATCAACTATGTTACCTTTCCTGTCATAAGGAAATGGCATGATCCTCCCAAATAAAACACAGACACATGGCTTGAGGATAACAGGCCACAGCCTTTACTTCCATTAACATTATTATTTAACCCTCATAATTAAACATTAATCTGACAGTCCTTGCCAGACTAAAATTACTTGAAACAACCATGGCCAAATTGCCCTGGCTCATGCTAAAATCCTAATAGTCTTCAGCATCTTATAGCTGACTCCAAAGGAATTACCCCATTGGTCATACACCTTGGCTTCAATAGGTGACATCACACCCACGACCTAAATCCGGGGCAAAACTTCGAAAGGGCTTCAGCCCAAGGATAAATCCATATAACTTTACCACATAAGTTATCAATATCTGACCACCCAGGCAAGGACTACTCGCCATAGGGCTGACTGTCTATACCTTGACTATTCGCTCTATTCCCCCAAAAAATGACTATGGCCTGCTCCTAAAATCACACCCATACAACCACACCACAGTCACACACACCGTACCCAAGAGAGGGCAACCACTAGGTGACAATTGGCATAGTATACCCAAGTACCATGGTAGCTTCGACATACCACAATGTATAACCACCTCCTGTAAAACTAAGCCACCACATACGGGGGCCGAACGTACTTGGTGCAACATATATCTGAGTGGAACCCATCAGGGGACCAAGGGTTTTTTTTGTTTTTTTTAATCTATACCATAGCCAACTGCTCCAACACACAAACCCACTAGGAAGGGGGGTCCAACTCAAACTAAGCCAGTCGGGCGCTACACCAACTAACTGAAAAACACTATTCCTAGTCGAACCATTGCTAAATTGGGTACCCATGAACAACCACTACTCGCCCACCGTGAAAAGCAGGACCAACATACCAGCCCTGCACCCAACACTGCGAACACCGGCTATCAACCAAGGCACAAGGACACCCCAGAGTGAACCACCTGGAGCCCAGTACAATGGTAGAACAGACAACCATGCGGACCCCAAGCACAACATGAGGTTAAGCATTCTACATACATCCCACGCATATGACATCAACGCCACAACATGACGCCCCTCTAAATAACCCTAGACGCACACCACATACCACACACCGAATACCCATGTATATAAACACCCCAAGCAGCAACTTCACCCCAGATCCTGGGGCAGAAATGAGTCTCCGAAACTGGTAATGACACCCTATAGGAAAACACTGCAATGAAATTACCAATGCCCTGTAAACAGACCCAGGGTGGGGGGGACCCTATATATTCACCACCATCACTACCCCATCCGTAGTTACTACACATTTCAAAGAAAACACGTACCAAGAAAAAACCTGTAGAATTGCCTCCAAGATCCCAAAATGCTCAGTAACTCATTGTAAGTTCACCACAAAAAGGGCAAAAAATGTGGGGTGACCCCAGCAGGGACCGGAATCGATGACCCAGGAATAGGATCAAATCCACAGCTGGCACAATAACCACTGAACCATGCCACCACTCCAAACAAAATTCCCAGCCTTACGGCAAAACTTCCCAGCTGCTACACCCTTCAAGTCACAGCCCACCAAACCAACAATGGAGCTGGCCAAAACACACCTAAACCCAGAATAAGGAAAATGTTACACACCACAGTCACCCCACCTAGGCCCCGATGAGGCGACATCCTGGCATCCACACTGCAGTGACTAAGGGAAGGTGGAATGCAACAACATCTTTCACCCCACAGGACATCCCAGGAACTTCTTAGAACCCACCACTCGAGGGACCCTACAGCAGTGCAGCAACAACAAGCCAACATCACAGACAGACAAGGTATATCAACCATGTGTCAAAATCCCCTTCTAATCTACAACAGGTATCCTAGTACTGTCCAGGTCCACCAAACCACATGGCCACATTCACTACCAGCTCCAGCTATATATCACAATCAACCAACAAAGACTACAGGCCCTATGACTACCCCTCAAGTCACCCACCAAAGCAACCCTCCACTCCTCCAGGCAAACAAGATGGAGGAAGAGGAAAAACCCAGAACCCCATCCAAAAAGTATGAAGACCCAAGTACCTGCCTCCAAGGGAGAAAAACCCAGAGGACATCCAGTCATAGAACCAAATGTCTAGCTGTTAACCATGTAAACCTCAACAAACCAGAAATACACCCCCACGTAGCATAGCATCAGGAAAGAAACCAAGTGCACCAAGTATTACCTCTGCAGGGCGCTAGTGCCTAAGGGGGCACCCTTCCCAGGATCCAATGGGTGCCACTAACGAACTTCAATGCAACTGCCCAATTTACTACCCCTGCATCCACGACACACTCACCCACTACTCACAAAGGATGAGATCCATTCTGACCGAACTACACAGAAATCTAACACATGTGGACTGTGTAGAAGTGCCACATCTAGGAATGGAAAAACATGCACCATGGAGTGAAAGTGGGCACCAATCATACACCACATGCCCAATGCCAGTCCAATCATGCCAGTCCAAATTTATTATATCAAAATCAAGAAGAGATCTGCAGGAAGTTTATTTTGGAGGTGGGTGTGACTTGTTTAACTGCTCTCTCTAGCCACGCCCCCCTCAGCCTCTGTATCCTATCATCCTCAGCAATGACCTTAGAGGCTTCTATGTGTGTGTGTGTGTGTGTGTGTGTGTGTGTGTGTGTGTGTGTGTGTGTGTGTGTGTATGAATTCCCCAGAAAATAAAGAAGGGGGTCATATACAAGGGGAGGGATGTAAAGTGAGGTTAGTGAGTGGGGAAGTGGAGGTAAAGAGGGGACAGGAAGTGAGGTCAGAGTGAGGAAAAAGTGGGTAGAAAAGCATCCCTCCCTCTCTGGGATATGGCTAGAATAGACAGGTTTGTGGCTGTGTCATTGCCCTGTGCTGGAATGTGTTTTAAATTGTAACAGAAAATAAATAACGGTGGGGTGTTTAGGGAGAAAACCCTATGGAAGATTTTGCCCCAAATGTATGTCGCTGGTGGTTATGTTACAAGTTGGAGCTGGCTTGGTCTGGCACAATAGGGGTAATTTGTTAGCACCTTTTTAGGAATATTGGTAATTTGTTTATGTTTAGCATGAGCCTGTGCTATTGGCGATGCTAAGGGTATTAGTCTTTGGATAAGTTGTATTATTCAACAAGCATTTTATAATTTTGATATCTTTGACAGATGTATTCCTATCTCCCTCTCACTTTCTCTCTCTCTCTCTCTCTCTCTCTCTCTCTCTCTCTCTATATATATATATATATACAGAGAGAGAGAGCCAGCCTGGTTTTGGATGCCTCAAAAACAGATTCTGCAGTGGTAACAGCCACACCCTGAGGCAGGCTTACTGCCAGTGGCCAGCTGATGGGATGTGTGAGGCAAGATTTGAGTTGGCTGAGGAAGAGGCAGCGGGTGTCAGCCAAACAGACAATGCCTCAACCAAATACACAGATCATAGCTGCAGGTGCCTTGGCTGATTACGTAAATTGTATAACAGTTTATTTTTATTTCATATATTATTTCTGGAGAGCCATGAACTACATATTTGGCAATGCCTTTCTATTTATTTTTCAGTGGCAAGATATTCTCCTTCATAAAATAACACACATGAAACATGTAGAAGTCGTGTTCCTGCATACTTTTTATAGAGGGTTGGCATAAATGCAAACTGCTAATACTGCACAATCATGTTTTTTGCTTTCTGAATGCTTACTGTTTTTAAAAAGCAGCTGCAGCAATTACTTAGGTGTTTTTATATATAGCACATTCTTACTTGAAGAAATTGTTTAGCTACTACCTTGTCAGAAGGACCAGTACTATGCTTTGTAGGCTTATCTAGCAGCAGAAGGGTTAACCTGTGTAGTTATTTTGACTTAAAGGGATAGTAATGTTTCATAATAAAAGCAGCTCTAATTAATCATCATAGTATTTGGGCCTTGGAGGGTGTTATTTCAATTCTGTCAGAGTTGTAGTTCAAGAGTAATTGAATGATAAAGTATCTTCCTCCCTCCCCTTTTTCTGATATAACACTGCTCACCTAAGAGCAGCAGGGAGTGTCCAGATAGATTGCAGAGAGGGACAATCTTCAATTAAGATAAGGGAAAAAGCTGAAAAACCTGTCAAGGGGTTAGGGTTTTCATTGTTCTTACCCCAGAATATTGACCCTTGATGTGAGCTGCCTGGTCTATGGACTGGATTCAACATCTGAGGTGAGGGGGCTTACACTAGGTAAAAGGGGCGGGAGGGTAGGCTGACAAGATCTCACCTTTAACCGGGGACACATAGGAAATAGCCATTTTGCAGTACTTCACTGAAATCAATGCAGTCCTGCAGTATGCATTTTTCCTATGCGCCCCCGGTTAAAGGTGAGGTCTGGTCAGCCTATGGGAAGGGGAAACTTTATCATTCAATTACTCTTGAACTACAACTCTGACAGTATTGAAATAACACTCTCTATGACTCAATTACTATGAAGATTAATTAGAGCTGCTGTTTTTGTGAAACATTACTATCACTTTAAAGAGACTTTAATTATTGATGAGGCGGATGAAAGAAAGTGTTACTAAATATACAGTAAGGAAGTGTATGTACTACCCACAGTGGCACACACATGCAGTGAACCGGCAGTTTTAAATTACTTCAGCGCCACTCTTTTGCTGTTCCTATTTGCTCTGCTGCATTTGGGATAATGTCTAATTTTCTGGATTAATGATAACTCTAATCTCCATACCTTCCAAGTATACAGTCCCTCTTTGAGACACAAATCCCCCTACCCCTCTTTCCCACACTGGGGTACCTCTTTTTATGATACCAGACTGTGTGGCGTGTATATAACTATATCCACACCTCCCAACATTTGACCAAAGATGGACAACTTTGTTTTAGGGGGTGTGGCTGGAGGCATGGCTGGTGGGTGGTGCAATACAAATAATTTTTAGGTTATATCATGACCTATTGACATCCCTTTTAATAAATGTATAAATGATTTAGTGCAAGACCAAAGTATTTTATTTACATAGACTAATTTATAAACACAGATACTGACATTTAAATAAACACTACTGTGAGTTTTATTGCTGTGGAGTAATGTGATACATTTAAATACACACCACACAGTGTGATCTCATAAAAAGAGGGACACCGGGGTGGGAAAGAGGGACAGAGGTATTTGGGTCTCAAAGAGAGACTGTCCCTCCAAAAGAGTGACACTTGGGAGATATATGTATAACTTTGCATCACAGCAATAAAATTCACATTAATGTTTAAACTTCAGTATATGTGTTTATATATTAGTCAGTGTAAATAAAATACGTTGGTCTTGTTCTAAATCATAGAATCGGTTACACGAAAAGGTATCATTGGGTCATTAAATAACAGAAAAAATATTTGGTAATGCAACGCCCCCAACACCATCAATTAAAACACAAGTGTCCCTCTTTCGCCTTTTTAAATGTTGGGAGGCATGGATCTCTAATATGCGTTGCTTTGCGATGTGATGATAGAAATAGTGATGATGATAATAATAATAATTCCGCTACTATTAAGTTCAGAATGTTCTTTCCATTAAACTGAAGCAATGGTCCAACTATTTTTGGACTACAACTCCCATAAGCTCATTCAGCCAGCCACAAATTGTCCAGAGACTTTCTCCTTTGAGGAAATTCTTTTTTGGCGCCCGCCAGATGTCGCTGTAGCAATCCTGGTTCCGTAGAGTACACTCCCAGCATCCTTCGGGGCTGCGAAGTATGCCACGTAACTAGCTGTCGCTGTACTGCGTTGAGTGTGACAGGAGAACCGGCGCCGGGAGTCTGTAGTCGTGTCAGCGATCACCGCCTGACGGGGGTGGGGGGCGATATGGGGGGCTCGCAGAGCGTGGAAATCCCG
This sequence comes from Rhinophrynus dorsalis, assembly GCA_037306005.1. Taxonomy (NCBI): domain Eukaryota; kingdom Metazoa; phylum Chordata; class Amphibia; order Anura; family Rhinophrynidae; genus Rhinophrynus; species Rhinophrynus dorsalis. Next base: position 192,516,927 of record CM074725.1, on the reverse strand, counting down.
GGCGGCGGGACCGAGGGCTATCATGTCCTACGGGTAAGTGTCATCGGTTTCTGGATTATGAGAGGCAGTCAGTGGTGTAAGGGTTGGGGACAGGCTAGGCTGTGGCTTCTTAAATGTGCTAGGCCTTTACCCCTTCTAAAAACATGTAATTTTCTCAAACCAAAACTAATCGAGTGCCAGAGTTGTTGTATAATACATTGTGGAGCAATGCATTTGATATTACTTTTGCACTCGATGGATACCCCATTTATGACCAGAGTGATGCTCGCTGCATTATACACCCGTCCAGTCCTTCTCGGGTTATACTAGTAGTGTCGCAGAAGTACCCAGGCAATGCAGGGATATTGTTATCCCTACCTTTGTCTGCAGGTGCAGCGATTATTCGCTCTGACCTGTTCATGGTGCCACAACTGCAAAAGCCTACAATGCGATGGATGGCAGACTTTGACTCATCAGCTGCTGTCTGACAATATGCCATCCACCAACTGGAGAGCCACAATGTGCCCACCCGTTTCTCTATTATTGCCTTGCTCGTTTGTTTTGAATTTACACCCCTCGTTCATTTAAAGGGACAGTAAAACACACACAATTCAAAGTAGGGTATATAATTTTAAATATTTCGTACTTCCATCTGGCATATGTAAATTGTAATAACAATTAATAACTTAAAATGTAATCCTAAACCTGTATTTTAACGTGTGTAGACTGTCCTAAGTAGACACACCTTTAACTCTTTGGGCAGACATAATGCTGCTAATGTAATGAGATTGGCACCTAGTGTTGTTTTACTCAGAAAGTGTGTTGCTTTATTGTAGTCCATTTACAAACAATGCAGAACAACTTTATTAGACACTGTATTAATATAGCTATGCTAATCGGAGCCCTTGAATTGGGTTCTCCCATAGACCATGTGAAAGAGTATATTTATATCTAAAAAAATAAACAACAAAAAACAAAAAACTGCAAATATTTACAGATGCTAGCAAAGATAGTACAATATATTTCAGTGTCTATAACCCCAGATAATTTTAGGTATGTGTTACTTTAAATAATGACATCCAATCTTAAACTTACTGGTTTTCTGAATATTTTGATAGTGGTGGTCATATTATTCTTCATAATAAAACATGCAGAGGTCTTGTTGATTTCAGTACCATGAGGGATCCATAAATTGCATTTGCACAGTTTAGTGGAGTACAGTTGAACTCTTTGAATGCCACGCGAGAGAGCAGTGCATTAAGCTGCAATGTGTTGCATACCTCACTGGAGCTCAAATTGTTAATGAGGACAAAGTGTGTTTGTTTTATTAAAAAAAAAATTGGTATATTTAAAAATGTCTCCTGGCAAATTGGCAAGAAATCCAGTAAGGAAATGATCACCAAAGTTATAATAGTTAAAAAAAAAAAAAAAAAAAAAAAAAAAAAAATATCATGTATGAATAGTGCTGTGCTTTGATGCAATTTATTTTATTTAGGATTTAAGTAGGGTTTGAGGCTGCTCTGCTTTGGTAAACACCATATTTGCCTGGACATTGGAGGTGGTTTTGCTTAGGCATATAGTTTTCTGTTTGTTTTCATCAAATGTTTCCAAGATGGCTGTTAGGAGTATACAAGATACTGGATATGACTTGCTTGGTTTAATGAAATGCATGATTAGATCTTAGGAAAAATAAGTTAAGCAAAATGTAATTCAAATTCCTCATCTAAGGAGTATGTGAAACATTACTGAACTATAAAAGATAAATACATTATTCAGAGCTCCCATATTAGGTACAATAAACCACTCTGCTTTAAACGTTCTGCAATAGGAATATGTAAAGACTAGAAGGGATTGATGTATGGTTCTTAATGACATTCATTGCCTATTGATGAGAAGGTTGATGTAACATCTGCCACTTGTAAATTTGCTTTCTAAGATCCGTAGTGAAATGTAGGGCAATTGCCTCCGACTACAAAGCTGGGTGAGCAACCTTCAACTCTCTAACTATTCCTATTATTCTCACCTTTCCATTAAAGTGTAGCCACAATGGTACCGTGCTGAGTGTGTGGGGTGAGTGTGTGTGTGTGGAGTGGGGGGTGAACTGCGTGTCTTGGTGTTTCCTTGACACTGGATTTCTGTAATAATTAGAACAATATTCAATTGCAGTTGTATTTTATGATTCCAAATGTTTAGCCTCTTACGTTCTACTGCATATTATATATTTTTTTGTTTTGTTTTTGCAAGTACACATGTATATTAGAAAACTGTAATATAAATGCTAACCAGGATGAAAATGTGATATGATTGTTTGGCAGATCTCTTCACAGTGTGCGACAAGCCCCCCCTCCAAATAAGACATTATGTAAGCAGAGCATATGAAGTAGTTCTCTATAGGATGCTGTGATATTGATTGCCAGTATTCTTATACTGCATCTTCAGCAGCCTGAAGACCAGATTATCAAGACTTCAGTATTGGTTCATTGTCTGACCCTTGTGTGGTTCTCATGCCCAGCTCCCTTAGATGTTCAGGAGACTGTAGCAAAATCATGTTACATTTTCACTACTTTCAAAGGGAAAGGACTTTATTTTGTTCAGTTGGTGCAAGCTTGGGGAGGTGACTAAGCAGTCCTATCCTTACTACAGTTTAATACTTAATGCTCTTTCTCACTGCATATTTAACACTTTACAGTTAGAAGAGTTCTGCAGTGTGTGTGTTGTCTACATGATTAGTGATTAGTGATGCATTAAAACACTGTATGCTGGAGTTTACATCTCTTGCTTCCATGGGGTTGAATGCATCTGTCACTTGGGACTGACACCAGTTCATTGAGATCAGGAGTGAACAACATGTGGGGCTCCAGTTAATATCTGGAAAACCACATGTTGCACACCAATGAACCAGACACAGGAAAAAGTAGTTGGGAGCGAGAGCTTTTAACTGCAAGGTAACTCGTTCTTCTTAAAACAATGGATGTTTGTATTCCAGCAGTGTTGGAGTTAAAAAGAAAATCACCATTGAAAACAATAGGTTGCCAACGTGTCCATTTCCAAGCAGGTGCAAGGGGCTGGACTCTGGTGGCTTATGTTGTACCTTAGGAAGAATGTTTCTGCACCTTGTTAAAACTAACACTGAATGATTTGTAATCATGTAAAGGAACGATAACACATAAAAACAACTGTTGTGATTTTTAAAAAAAAATCTTTCAGAATTACCTATATGTTGATTTGTCATTTTTCTGTTTAGAAATTAAGATTTTGAATTAATTATAGATTATGGTAATTAAAGCATGCAGTGTGTTCACTTTCAGTCTTAGCTCTATATTAACCCCCCCCCTTTTTTTTTTCTTTTTTTTTTTTTCTTCCCTCCTCTTCCCCCCCCACCCCTCCCATATTTCTTCCACAGTCTATACTCTGTTAGGATGATTGCATACCAACAGCCTATAGAGAAAAATAAAAATTCCCATTGATGTAAATCAGGGCTGTCCAAATTCAGTCCTCTAGGGCCACCAACAGGACAGGATGTAAAGATTTCCCTGATTAAGCACAGGTAAGTCAGTCACAGTGAATTGTCCACTGACAAACTCGCCTGTGCATAATCAGGGAAATCCTTATATCCTGGCCTGTTGGTGGCCCTGGAAGACTGAACTTGGACAGCCCTGATGTAAATCAGTCTTGATGCTATAGGTCTTCTATTAGTTGCTTCACAATGCATTGGAGATCTCATTAGCATTCAAGGGATTATAAAACCACATTTACATCAATGGGGATTTTTACTCGTTTCCTCATGGCGCAGTCGGTTTTCCCGAGAACTGTTCCTCTCTTCTTAGACCTAGTGCACAGTAACTTTACATAGGTATGATTGTAGTGTAGTGAGTTAGTTGTTGCCTTGTGTAATCTTCACCGTTCATCAACAGACAAATAGGCAGTCAGTATCACACCATGGATTATGTATGTGACTCCTGAGTCTCCCAAAACACCTACTTGTAATGTTTATCCATAGTTGGACCAATGGACTGCATAGGCTTATCATCGGAGAATTAAGGATAAGGAGGTAGACATCTAGTCATATAAAAGGAGAAAAAAATTAAATGCACGTTTTAAGGGGGTAAACTATATGTGGTGGAAGGGAAATGCACAGTGCTGTTTTCACTACTTCAGAGGACATGAATTTCAGGAGAAGCCCCCTGGGATAGCTGATACCTACCTCTGATTTAGTGCGTGCCTCAGCTTTGTGGCGATCAGATAAAAATCTTCAGATAATTTCCTGCCCTGCATACATTCATTTGTGACACTGGTCCTTAAGAGAAGAGGAACCATTCTGGAGCAAACCAACTGCACCACAGAGGTGCAAAGAAAAACTTCCATTGATTTAAATGTCAGAGAAGTTTCCAGCATATTGTTTCACAATTAACTGGAGGCTTCTTTGGTATTCATGGAGTTAAACGCCCCCATAAGTCAGTGGGAGTTTTGGAAATGTTTTTCTTCCCTATGGTGCAGTTGGTTTGCTCCAAAACAGTTCCAGACTCTTATTATGAGGAGTCAGCTCTGTTCCTTGAGCTGCTAAAGCTGCAGATTTTCCTGTTTCACAAGTCACTGACTGAGCTACCTCTGTTCAGGCAGGGATATTCTGAACGCTTGCTCCATTGGTATCTTAGTTGGCTACCCGTGGATTACATTAAACTGTAGCCTGTTCTCTAGCTGCTGTTGGGCTACAGTTTCCATCATCCTCAACTGGATAATATCTGGCCAAAATGAATGGAGTTGTAGTTTAGACTGCAGATTGCCCACCTCTGAACTAAAACACACACATGCATTCTGCTGAATAAATTAGATATAGCAGTTTTTGACATGCATTTCATCCTTCGCTTACTAGGTGGGCCACCAGGTTTTTATCAGCCATCTGTTAATATAGTTAAACTCTTTGGTACTAGAGGAGTGTACAGAGCAGCTCACACTACTGGCACTCAGTGTGTTGAATGTTTGTTTTTTTAAATCATTTGTGTGTGAAAATTTAAATTTATCAAGAAAAATAACCTTTTGTAATGTGTCAAACAGTATGGTTTCATTGCATTCCTTAAATTCAACTCTTTGAGTGTTGACAAAGTCTCCAACACAATGCATTGTTGACCTGTTACCTAAAGGGTTAATTACCTGTAAAACCTGCCCAGAATGGTTTTGTTCAGCATTTCCTCTTTGCTGTAGAATAAATTAAACATCCCTGACCTTGGTGAGCCGCAAGATTCAAGCTTTTAAGGATTTACAGTAAAAGGGGCATCATTAATAATTCATAGGATACAGTTCAGTGTTAGTGGGGTCTAAAGCATCGTAAGCCTTTTTTAGGCCTCATTAGTTTGGGCTTCCAACCATACGAAGGAGTATTGTTCTGTGTGAAAGCCTTCTATATTGTGCATAGATCAAACTGGAAAGACTGCAGTCTGGGGAAAAACAAAGGTCCGCTACAGTCTTTCAGTATTTTTCTTCACTGTCTAAAGGAACCGTATCGTCTAGATATGTAACTGTGTATGTAGTCCTGATTGTTTAGGTATTTTCTTCTGAAGCCCCAGTTCTTCTTCCTGTTGTCACCAGGCTATTTGGCCATGAAAATATTCATAAAAGATTCCATAGGGTGATAGATTGTAGTGGCTATATTATTCCAGTTTTAATAATGTCAAGAAGAAAGGTATAAACACTTGGGTGTTCAGAGATTGTTTGTTTTATTTCTTTATTTAGAATAACCGTTTATATTTTAAGACAATCATTCAAGAGATCAACTGTCTTCAACTGAGCTTTACTGAGTCCTGTTTCATGTGTTTTAAAAGAGAACCATCATCCTTAGTTCAAATATCTTTCTTCCTTGGGTGCTTTTAAAATTACCTTTAAAGGGATAGTAATACTTAAAATGTAAAAAAAAATATGTTGTAGGGTTTATCCCCCTGAGTAAAACAAGAGTACTCCCACTTCTGTTTCATTCGAAAGTTATTCATTTTCAAAGTTGAATTTTTTAGGTGCAATATCACAGTGGCCTGAAATTGTACAGTGGCGCTGTTGCTACACCATCCTATGGAGATTTATGGTCAACTGACCAGAGTTGTCCATAGGATCGTGTAGCAACAGCGCCACTGTACAATTTCAGGCCACTGTGATATTGCACCTAAAAAATTCAACTTTGAAAATTAATAACTTTTGAATGAAACACCTTTCAGCAGTGGGAGTACTCTTGTTTTACTCAGGGGGATAAACCCTACAACATATATATTTTTACATTTTAAGTATTACTATCCCTTTAAATATTCAGATGGTAAGATTGTTCATTGAGTGATCTGGTTGAGAAAAATGGTCTCCAGCTGTAGTAAGGTAATTTTCTCCATCGTGAATTGTTATTTTGTGTCTGTGCTTATTCATATGAGTTTGTAATTTTTGGCATATTTCACTAATGTAGCATCCTTGGTGGCACTTTTTGCATTCAGTCATATTCTTTTGTATGTGTAGCAGTATGATGTTGAAAGTCCCTTTGGTATGCATGGCGGTGTTTGATTCATTGTTACATAGTAAGTTAGTTTGAATAAAGACACAAGTCGATCAAGTTCAACCTTTCCCACAATATAATCAAGAAAACAATAATTTTATAAGCCTTCTGACCCCTAAATGGGTATTACTGTTTACAAGAATGTCTTTTTTTTTTTCCCCCACTAACACACAGTATAACCCTGTATGTTTCCGTCTGCAAAAAATGCATCTAATCTTCTCTTAAATGTATCCATTGTATCTGCCATTACTACATGTTTGGGCAAGGAATTTCACAGTTTAACAGACCTTACTTCAAAAAAGCCTTTCCTCTGCTGAAGATGAAACCTCCTTTCCTCTAATTGTAAGTGGTGGCCCCCAGTTATTTGATTAATCTGTTTGCAAAGTTGGCAGTGAGTGCAATTGCATGGTTTTGTCCTACTGAATATGATCAGTGGCAATGTGGAGTTTCCTGATTAAAAGGATAGTGTTTCGCAAAAAAAAGCAGCTCCGATTTAATCTTCATAGTATTTGACCTGTGGAGAGTATTATTTCAGTACTGTCCCATGTGTTGTTCAAGAGTAATTAAATTATAAAATATCTCCCTCCTGCCCCTTTTACTGATGTAACTGCTAACCTCAGAGCAGCAAGACTGTCCACATGGATCGCAACGAGGGACAATCTTCAGTGAGCATGAGGAAAACCCTGAAAAACCTGTCAAGGGGGACAGGGTTTTACTTGTGCTCACAGTAGGAATACTGTCCCTTGCTACGACCTGTCCGTTCAAGAGACCAGATTCCACATCTGAGGGGAGGAGGCTTACACTAGGTAAAAGGGGCGGGAGGGGGATACTTTATCATTCAATTACTCTTGAACTACAGCTCTGACAGTACTGAAATAACACTCTCCATGGCCCAAATACTAAAAAGATTAATTGGAGCTGGTTTTTTGTGAAACTTTGTTCACTTTAAATTTGTTTCTGTTTTATAGGATGTTGGAATGGAAGGATTCGTGGTTTGGGGAATATTTATTTTAATGTTGCATCATCAGTTATGATGGTTGTAAATCTTTTATTCTTTACATATCTTTTAGTACTGGGATGCTTGTGGATACTAATGATGTTTCTGGTTGTTTGTTTCCTTCTTATATAGTAATACGTGTTTACCTGGTGTTTTAAAGTGTTAGTAATGTCCAAGAAAAGTTTTTTTGCATTTAGAAGAGCTTAAAAAGCTGAGCTAAATGCAAAAAAAATGGTATCTCTCAAACTGCTATGGTTTGAGAGATGCAGGCATTTAAAGTTTGATGTCTCCTACTGACAGCTGTAAAGCTGTCAGCAGGAGATCTGTGTCGGTCGACACAGAGGCTCTGCAGCAGAGCCGCAATCTCGATAGTTACAACGAATCCCTTCATTGGAATGGTCTAAAACATGTGCCTGGTTTGCAAGCACACATTTTAGACCATTCCAATGAAGGGATTCGTTATAACTAACAAAATTGTATATCTGCTGTTCAACCTCAGTGTCAACTGACACGAATCTCCTGCTGACAGCTTTACAGCTGTCAGTAGGAGACATCCAACTTTAAATGCCTGGTATCTCTCAAACCATAGCGGTTTGAGAGAGACCATTTTTTGCATTTAGCTCAGCTTTTTAAGCTCTTTGGACATTACTAACCCTTTAAGTGAAGAATTGGTGTGTTTAATTGTCTTTGGCTTGTAGCCCTTTTCTTTGAATTATTTAGCCAGGGATTTTAAGATTCTTATTTCAGTAATTTTTGTCAGAATGTATTTGGTAGTGTCTGGTTGCCTGGCTGTATATGATGACCTTTTTAGTATGTTTGGTGTGAAAGCTGGAGTTGTGGAGGTAGTTAGATCTGTCTTTGGGATTTTTGTATATTCTGTAAAGTTTGCCCCTACAATGATACTGTAGCATTTAAACATTTTAGTTTAGTTGATGGCTGAAATTTAATTGAATGCACTATGAAATTTATTTCTGGCTTTGTTTTCCTGAAGATATCTTTGACATAGCAGTGCTATATGTTGGATTTTGATGGACATAAGGAGAACGGAGCCTGAGAGAATTTCACACCTCATTCAATTCAAACTTTATGACTTCCAGTTCTGTGCAATGAAAACACGGGGGTTAGGAAATCTGTCATTCTCAGACCCCATATGAACTGCCAATCAAGCTGAAAGTGGAGAGATGATTCAACTCACCCTGCAGGAATCATTGCAGAACTGGTGGTGTCCAACTATTAACCCCTGTTCTGCTGGAATGGCAGTAGTCAGGGACACATGTCCAAAGTTTGCAAGAATAGAAACGGGGTGTGCTGTTTCTTTAAGCTGTTTCCATACCTAAATGGAATTTAAAGGGATATTAACACCAACATTGAAAATTGTTTGTTTTTTGTTTTTTTCCCCTCCTCTTAGAGGAGAGAGTCCTAAAATCTTCAAAAATAAAACAGCAAAAGTGTCCACTTTTGGCTGCATTTTATCAAGTGATAAAGCAATAGACGGCAATTGTTTTGAGATCAAAACTTAACTAGTTCAGTTCACTAAAACGCATTTATTTGTTTACCTAAACCAAGCCTTACATTGCCCTTATTATTTGTATTAACAAAGAGGGGACCAGTAATCATGCACATGTTAAAATGTATCTGATCTCAGGCTTAGCAGTAGGAGTGGATTATAAGTACAGTTGTTCCTATAACACTTTGAGTGCCAGAGGGGTATTCACCCCTCTGACATTCAAAGGGTTAAAAGTCAAAAGAATGGCACAGCCACAGAAAATTCCCTGGGTTGTATGCATAAACCAAAAGGATAGCCAGGAACATAGCATCTGCACCATGAGGTGTAACATCCCCGCTTATTGTCATGTGGCATCTAAGCCCTTGAATGCCTCCAACATATCGTCCAGCAATGAGTGAAACCCTCTTTAGCTTTCAAGGGGTTAAAAGCTCTATTTAAATCAAAGGGGACCTTTGTCTTGTGTAGTTTGTGCGCCAGAATTATTCGTCTTCTATTCTCTGCATTTGACCCTAATGCTGTGTCAAGGTCTGTAAGCAGGTCAAGGGCCAGAGGTGATGCAGAAAGTCAATACCCTGAATATCACATTGTTGCGCATCTCTTGGTCATTTTACAAAGAAAGCAAAGTCAGTGGTAACTGTGAGTTGAAGATTTCCCAGCTTTTTTATTAAAGTAGTAATATCATGAATGGAGAGGGGTTGCTTTCATGCAGTTCTTTCATATGCAGAATGTAATAGTGAGAATAGACATTTTTTCACAATATCATTTCTCTTCCTTAAAAAAAACAAACAAAACCTAATCCTCATGTATTTTTGTTTTTCTTCACTAGGTACAAGAAAATTCCCCTGGACACAGAGCAGGACTGGAACCATTCTTCGATTTTATTGTTTCTATTAATGGATTAAGACTGGTAAGTTGTGAATAGTTCCCTGTAAACAAATATGCACACAATTGGTCAAACCAGGAATTCTGTGGGGGGCGGGACCATAAGGGATTAGTAATAGTTCCCCACATTCCCATTGATTTAAGTAGGACTTTAAATCCTTAAATGCTAGAGAGTTTTTCAATGCATTGCAGACCCCTGTGGTACTGTTGGTTTATTCCAGAATTGTTCATCTTTATCTTCCTGAATATGACCCAATGTTAGCTGTTGTATACACCATTAAGCTGGGGTTCACACATTCCAGTAACCTAGTGCCTGGACTGCTATAGTTTCAAGGGATAGTAATCTTTCACAAAACAGTAGCTCCAGTTAACACTCTTCATGGTCCAAATACTATGAAGATTATTTCAACACTGTCAGAGTTATAGTTCAAGTGTATTTGAATGATAAAGTTTCCCCCTCCTGCCCCTTTTACCTAGTGTAAGCCACCTCCCCTTAGATATGGAATCTGCTTTTGAGACCAGACAGCCCACAGCAAGGGACAATCTTCTTATTGTGAGAACAGTGAAAACCCTTACCCCCTTGTCAGGCTTTTCCCTTATGCTGATTGAAAATTGTCCCACTCTGCTGTCCACCTATACACCACCTTGCTGCTCTGTGGTGAGCAGTGTGACATCAGTAAAAGAGGCAGGAGGGGGATAATTTGTCATTCAATTTCTCTTGAACTACAACTCTGACAGTATTGAAATAACACTCTCCATGGCCCAAATACTATGAAGGTTAATTGGAGCTGCTTTTATTGTGAAACATTACTATCCCTTTCAATTCTGCCTCCTGTCCAGTAATGCATGTGTATATCTGTATGCAAGCACCATGTTTCCATCTCTTTAAAATTAATCTGATTCCTAAAATATGGGGTCTTGTAAGGGTTGTAAGTGAAAGTATTTGGTTAGACGAGAAGTATGTTTGTATAGTCGAGAGAGGGGATATTTTGCAGGTGAATTGCAGTGAAAGCTTTATTAAACGTGGAGAGGAAATTGGTGTCTAGCTAGGAGAGTGTTGTATATGTAGTGAGGCGTAGAGTTTCTTCATACAGTCCAGATCCCTACTCTTTTGTTGGTTAATAGATGAAGCTCAGATTCCTACTAGGGGTGCACCGAAATGAAAATTCTGAACCGAAACAGAAACCGAAACTTCAGATGCTCTTGGCCGAAAACCGAAACCGAAAAATGACTTTTTAATTTATAGGGCGATGCCTAACAAAAGAAATAAAAAATATAGTAGAGCAAGTGCCCCCACCAGATTTAACTTACCCCCTACCAGCACTACTTTGCCTATCAGCTCCAGGTTCCAACTTGCCCCCCATCAGCTCCACTTTGCCCCCCATCAGCTCCACTTTGCCCCCCATCAGCTCCACTTTGCCCCCCATCAGCTCCACTTTGCCCCCCATCAGCTCCACCTTGCCCCCCATCAGCTCCACCTTGCCCCCCATCAGCTCCAATTTGCCCCCACCAGCTCTATTTTGCCCATCAGCTCCAAGTTCCAACTTGCCCCCACCAGCTCCACTTTGCCCCCACCAGCTCCACTTTGCCCATCAGCTCCAAGTTCCAACTTGCTCCCCATCAGCTTCAACTTGCCCCCCATCAGCTTCAACTTGCCCCCCATCAGCTTCAACTTTGCCCTCCCATCAGCTCTACTTTGCCCTCCCATCAGCTCTACTTTGCCCTCCCATCAGCTCCAAGTTGCCCTCCCATCAGCTCCAAGTTGCCCTCCCATCAGCTCCAACTTGCCCCCCCATCAGCTCCACTTTGTCCCCGCATCACATACCTGTAGCTCCCATTTGTTCTCTTTAGTAATGCAGAGCGCTGGTAGATTCTCATCTCCCAACGCGCTCTGCATTACTAAAGAGGCAAAGGCGACGAGGGAGCTCAGAAGCTACAGGTCTGTGCTGAAGACCGCACAGACCTGTATGTACTGTGATGCCGGGCGGGGGAGTCCAAAACGAGTGAAATAAAATCTGCAGCACAGCACACGGATGCGCTTCAGCTGCAGCACACGGGGACATCACATCACTGCTGTTCTTGTTTAGAGCCTCCGTGTGCTGAATCTGAAGCGCATCTGTGTGCGGTGCTGAAGATTTTACTTCACTTGTTTCTGCTCTCCGTTTCGGCCTTTTTTTTTTTTTTATTTCGGCTTTTTGCCGAAAATGCCATTTTCGGCCGAAACATTTCGGCCGCCGAAATTTCGGTGCATCCCTAATTCCTACTGACCAGAAGCAGATATTAGTCAACCTTCTTTTATCTGTAATTCTCCCTTTATTGCTCTACATCAAGGAAAATGCACTAAGGTGAGATAAAGGTAGTATAATCTCTCTAGTGAGGTGCATTCTCCAATTCTTATCAGTTCAATTCAACAAATGCAGTAAGATCTCTCAAACATGAAAAAGAAAGTTCCATAAAATAACATAAGAATTGGAGAGTTTAAGTTCTGCCTGTTGGACTAAAACTTCGATTGCTATGATGGGAGCTGTAGTTAGATAACATTTGGAATGCTATGGATTGCGCAGTCCTGCCTACAAAGGGAACCATAAGCAAAGTCACTTCATCTTGTCAGCCAGTGTTTTTGGAATCTAACTAAAGATCAGACACTTTTAAATAATTGAGAAAATCTGTGACTATAAGTGCTATTTTGAAGGAGCATATCTTTAAGTTTTTTTCTTAGTTTTTGTCAAAAGATCTGCATCTTCTTGATAAATATTTCCAGGCACACTGTGCAGAAAAGGAATCCTGTCACATTTACCATTGACTATAATCCATCTCTGTATATCACAGAGGTGTGATTTGCACTTCTTGATAAATCAGTCTGCTGCTGGACTTTGTCTCAAACGGATCACTTTTCACAGCAGGACTGCAGGTCTCACAATTTCAAGTGATATTTCATAAATAAGGTGTTGAAGATTAAAATGGTCAAGAAGTTATCCTAATGATGCCAATTGCTTTCTTAACCCCTTAAATACGAGCTGCGCAGCTGGCACTTAAGGATCACAGAGCATTTTGTTTTCTTTTTCACAAATGAATTCAGGGTTTCTCAAACGGTGTGTAGCTCTGAATTCCATGACTTGCCAGGACCATCATTGGGCCTTAAGTGCAGAACAACTGCAACAGTCCGTAAAGTCATAGTAATCCTTAAAATTAATGTTATTTTATATTGTGGTTTATGGTTTGAGAGATATTTGCGAGTAAAGATTCCCCCTTGCTGACGTCAGCGTTCTAGCTGACAGATTTGGAATCCGGTCTGCAGACCGGCTGCGGCTCTCCCGCAGAGCCGAGATCACAAGATATAAAAATACTTAATTGGAATAGTCTACAAAGTGTTCCTGGTTTGCAAGCACACTTTGTAGACCCTTCCAATAAAATAGTTATTTTTATATCTTGCAATCTCGGCACTGCTAAAGAGCCACTGGCTGATCTGTGGACCAGGTTCCAAGTCTGTCAGCTAGATGGCAGACTTGGCTGAAACAGCCAGTGGATGAAAACTTTACATGCCAATATCTCTCAAACCTTTATAGACGTTTATATCGTTTTTAATGTTTTTTTCATGGCTGCAATATAAAATAAAATTAATTTTAAGTATTACTATTAGTTTAAGGGGTTAATATATGTGGTCAGTTTGGAATAATATTGATGTAGCTCTGCATGCTCTGTACATCCAGTAAAGTGCATGCAGTGTAATGACTTGACTTGAGCAAATATTGTTCTTCTAATTCAGTTACAGTTGGCTGATTTCATAGAAATTCTAAAGCAAGCTTAATTGTACCATAGTAGGAAAGGATGAAATTTCTTACCGTTATTTCCTTTTCCTCTGTGTTTCCACCATGGCTAAATCGTGTGTATAGTCTGATTCCAATTAGCTGATGTAGGGCCAATGAAAAAATTTCCAACAAAAGGTGCTTCCCCCCTTGTTCCGGTTAGTCTTCTTTTGTCAAAGCTTAAAACAAAACACATAGAGTTTAAAGGGTAAGGAACGCCGTGGTGGAAATACAGAAGAAAAGGAAATGACAGTAAGAAATTTCATCCTTTCCTCTGTGTTTCCCCTCACGGCTAAATAGTGAGAGATACTCCTGAGCAATTAGAAATAGGGTGGGAAGAAATATGCAAGAACCAATTTTCCCAGAATAAGCTATACCAGTCTATCAGTCAAGAATGAATATGATTCAGATATATTCTGTATATTTTATATAAATACTTGGGTCAAAGACCCTCTTACCACTCCTTGGCTGATTGCTGCTTGAAGCACCTTTCTCCCAAATTTTGCCTTTGCTGATGAGTACACATCCAAGTGGTAATGCTTTAAGAATGTAGATATTGAAGACCAGGTAGCTGCACGGCAAATGTCTGCAGTGGAGGCAGAGGCTCTTGATGCCCATGAAGTTGATACCACCCTGGTGGAGTAGGCTCGGAGAAGTTTCGGAGGGTTCACCCCTTCTTCTAAATAAGTTATTTTTATACAGTCTGTGATCCATCTAGCACTGGAAGACTTTGAGAGAGCTGATCCTTTATTCTTTCCTTGGAAACAAACAAAGAGTGTATTCGATTTTCTGAATCTTTTGTTCTTTCTGTGTATGCTGCAATGCATCTAACAACATCTAGATTGTGCAGCAGTCTTTCTTCGTCTGTCCCTGGGTTCTGGCAAAAGGAGGGAAGGACTATGTCCTGATTCAAGTGGAAATCTGGTACCACTTTAGATCTGAATTCAGGTCTCATTTGCAAGACCACCTTATCCTGGTGCATGTCCAAGTAGGACGGTTTGGAGGACAGCGCCTGTAATTCGCACACCCTCCTAGCTGAGGTTATGGCTGTTAAAAATACTGCCTTCAGAGTAATATACTTTAAAGGAATCTTATCCAAAGGCTCAAATTTACTTGACCTTACCAGGTATTTTAGGACTAGGTTCAAGTCCCAAGGACGAAGTATTATCTTAATTCTTGGTCTTGCTTTAGAAACTGCCAGGAGATATTTTCTGATAAGCATGACTTCCGCAAATTGATGTGCTAAGGTGGCTGACAGGGCTGACACCTGAACTCTTAGTGAGGCTGGACTAAGTCCAAGCTCAAAACCAACCTGAAGAAAATCCAGAATTTCTGGCGTGAAAATTGGCTTATCTGAAATGTTGTTCTTTAAACCCCATTTTCTGAAAGTCTTCCAGACCCTGCAATAGATGTTAGATGTAGATGTCTTTCTTCCTTTTATGATTGTCTGAATCACTGGATCTGACAAACCCTTCTTTCTTAATGACCCCCTTTCAACTTCCAGGCCGTCAGATTGAAGAAGGATGGGTCTGGGTGAAGAATTGGACCCTGATGTAGAAGGTCCTGCCTGTTGGGTAGGGTCCGTGGAGCTTCAGTTGATAATTTTACTAAATCTGGAAACCAAATCCTTCTGGGCCAGTAAGGAGCAATCAGTATTGCATTTACCCTGTCCTTCTTATTTTCCTTAATACTAGAGGAATCAGTGGAATCGGTGGAAAGATGTTCACCAATCTGAAGTCCCAATTGAAGCTCATGGCATCCTGTCCCAGAGCCTTTTGGTGATGGTATCTTGAGAAGAACTTCTGGCACTTTGAATTGTCTGATGATGCCATTAGGTCTACTGAAGGATTTCCCCATCTGCTGCAGTTTCTCAGAAAAATCTGATGGTTGAGTGACCACTCTGCTTGGTCCACTCTATTCCTGCTCAGGAAGTCTGCTTGGATATTCTCTTTTTCTGGAATGTGCTTTGCTGATCATTCCTCCAGATTATTTTCCACCCAACTGAAGATTCTGTGGGCTTCCATGCTGAGAGATTCTCTCCTTGTGCCCCCTTGATTTTTTTATGTACATAGCTGCTGCTATGTTGTCTGTGAGGATTATTACTATTTTTCCCCACCAGATGAACTTTTAGGTGCGCCAGGCAATGTCTGATTGTCCTGAGTTCCAGTAAGTTTATATGCAGCTTTTTTTCTTGTCTTGTCCATTTTCCTTGGATTGACAAGCTGTTCCAATGCCCCCCCCCCATCCGAAGAGACTGGCGTCCGTGGTCACTGATTCCCACTGATGATCCTGAAGTGATCTGCCTTTTTCCAGATTCAGTGGATTTAACCACCATCTTAGATCTTTCCTTAACCCTTGAGGAAGTGGTATCCTTTGTGAAGTATTTTGGGAGTCTTTGTTCCATCTTTTTAGAAAGTATTCCTGAATGGGTCTCATATGGGCTCTGGCCCATGGAACCATCTGCGTTGATGAGGTCATGGTTCCCAGAATCTTGATGAAATCCTGCTCTTTGTGGCAAGAGGAATTTAGGAACTGTTTTATTCCCTTCCTTAGACTTTCCCTTCTTAGAGGAGACAGGGTTGCTACTGCAACTCTGGTGTTGAAGTGTATTCCTATGAAGAATGCCTTTTGTGCTGGTGTCAGCTGACTTTTTTCCAAATGTTTGATCCATCCTAGTTGCTGAAGAAAGGTGATCGCTCTCTGCGTTTCTCTTTGCGACTGAAGTCTGGAGTCCGCTATCAGTAGTAGGTCGTCCAGGTAAGGGACTATGCATATTCCTTCCATCCTTAATGTTTGCAGGGCTATGGCCAAAGTCTTTGTAAAAATTCTTGGAGCCGGTGAGAGATCAAAACGAACCACTCTGAATTGCCAGTGTTGTTCTGCTAGGGCAAACACGAGTAACTTCCTGTGAGTTTTCTTCACTGGAATATGATAATATGCCTCCCTCAAGTCTATTGTGGTTAAGACATTCCCTGGGTCTACTGCTCTGAGAATTGAGGAAGTTGTTTCCATCTTGAACCTTTGGGGTTTTATGAAGGTATTCACTTTCTTCAGATCCAAGATTGTTCTGTAAGATCCGTTTGATTTTGGGACTAGAAACATCACCGAATATATTCCTCTTTTTGAAGTCTTTCGGGACTGGTTCTATGACTCTATTGATAATTCCTGAATCAGGTTGAAGAGAGCTTCTTTCTTGTTGAGGCTTGTTGGTATCTTTGAGGGTATGAAAAAAATTCCTCTTCAGGTTGCATTGGAGGTCTAAAGGATACCCAGCTTCCAAATTCCTTAACACCCATTTGTTGTTTTGTTTTTTTTCCAAGGTCTTCCAGACATGGGCAAATCTAGTCTCTCCCCCCCCCCCCCCCCCCCCCCACTGGAGCTAGAAGCTGGGCCCTGAGACCTTCAGGGGAGGTCTCTCCTGTAATTCTTACAGCTGTTGTCTCTTCTATAGCCTCCTCTTGGACCTTGTTGCATGGGCTGCTTTCTTTCTTCATATGGTCTGAATAAGGGGAAGCATTCTGTGTCCCAAAAGGACTGCCTACGGCTCTTCTAGAGATGATCTCTGTGGAGATGCTTTTGATCTTCTGTCCTGAGGCTGAAACGAGACCCCGCCCCCATCATCTTGGAGATTATTTCACTCAGGCAGTCTCCAAATAATAAATTGCCCGCAAAAGGCAGGGAAACCAACTTCGATTTTGCCGAAGGGTCACCCCACCATGGTTTTAGCCAAAGTGCTCTTGTAGTAGTAACTGACAGGGACAAGGCTCTGGCTAATGGCATCCATCGAGGCACCACAACAGAACCCAACCGCCTCCTTAATATTAGCCACTTCTTTCATCAGTTTTGATCTTGATACTGAGGCTCTCTTCCAAATTAGTTTGCCAGATTCTGACAGCCCTGGAAATGCAAGCCATGACCGTTGCCACTTTCAGGCTTTGTAAACTGCTTTTTAAGTGTTGCCTCCATCTTTTTGTCCATACAATCTTTGAGTGAAGAGGCATCTTCCATTAGGATTGTTGTTCTTTTAGCAATCTGTGCTACTGCCGCATCAATTTTAGGATGGTTAGACCAACCTTCACTTTCTTGTTCTTCGAAAGGGTACATCCTCTGGATTCTTTTAGAGAATGACACACTTTTATTTGCTTTGCTCCACTCTGAGTTTACAATTTCAGTAACTACTTTATGAACTGGGAATACTGGGATCTGCTTCTTATTGCCTAGGAATACCATATCTATGATCTCCTTTTGTTTCTCAACAAGACCAAGGGACTTTCTGACTTGCTTCAAGAAACCCTCCATTTTTTCAGAATTAAAACGGTCATCTTCATCCACTATTTTTCCTTCCTCCTCCGAGGAGTATACTGACAGTTCAGGTCCTCTATCATCTTCAAAATCTAGGTCCCCCGCAGAAGTACCCTCGCCAGGATCATCGACTCTTTGGCGCTTCTTGGGGGCAGACTGCATAGCTGTAAACGTATTCTGCATGGAGGATTTCATCCATGCAAGAAAGTCCGAAAATTGGCCCTGCATTCCTTGACCAGAAATGTTCTTAAGGCATTCTAGACATAACCTGTTGGGGTCTGTCACAGGAAGCTGATTAGGACAATTTAAGCAGGTTTAGGTTTTGGATCACCTTGTCTTCTTTAGGTTCTGAAGGACCCTTCTCCTTGGAGGCTGATTGCTTAGAGGATGACATTCTATTAAAACTTGGCTTTTATTTTATAAAGTAAAACACAAAACTTGGGTGACATAGCCAGAGGCCACCGTTAATAGGACTTAAATAGGAGCCAACTAACTAGTCCCTGGCGTGCGGTTCAGAGTGAAGCGCATCGGCCCTCCAGATTTAGCAGATAACATAATGCATAAAAACCCAGGCATTGCCCCTTACCTGCCCTTTTTGCGCTGCAGTATGCGTGACCAGCAGGCACCTTCCCCTCCAGTCTCCTTAATCTTTTTCCAGCCGCTGATCCCCAGACCTGGCTGCAGCCTTCTGCATTCCATTGCATGCCGAGTGATGTCATATCCTTATCCAGCGGTCTGGAAGCCGCGAAGGAGAGAAGGGAAGACTTCCTGACTGACCCAGCAGTGCAGTCAGGTCTTCAGGGAGAATATGTTCGGCGTCCCCCTGGCCTCGGCAGCAATGTAATGTAGAAACTTGCCGAAAACAACAAAACAAGGTAACTGTTAAGATGCATACGCAATATTGCGCAAGCTGAACAACAGATTCCCTAATACAGCTGTAGGGCAAAAAGACTAACCAGAACAAGGGGGCAACCATCTTTTTATTGGAAATGTTTTCATTGGCCCTACATCAGCTAATTGAAATCACACTATACACACTATTTAGCAGCGAGGGGGAACACAGAGGAAATTAAAATACCCCTTGATTTTCAATGGGGCTCTTAACCTCTGGAATTCTAGCGAGGTCTCTTGGAGTCCTTGCTAGCATTTCAGCAGATAAAAGACCCATTTCTCTCATATCCACTAGGTAACAAAGGTACCATGGGGTTGAGTCCCTCCTCTAGAGGGCAGGACACATCTTAAAAGACAGTCTCGTGGGTGTAGCTACCCCTCCAGCTCAACCCTAGCCCTGCCTCCTGTATGAACGTGTCCTCTGAAAACTACAGATGGAGCAGTGGCGCTTCTTAGTTTTTATCTTTTTTTTTTTTTTTTTTCCTATTACAAACGTGTCTGTGAAATTCCCCACTTAAGCATGTTACCATTATTGGCCTTCCCCTGGAGTTTTGTGACCCTTTCAGCCCTGTGGAGGGAATCTTCAGCAGATAAAAGCCCCATTTAAATCAATGGGAATTCTGAACATTTTTATTTTCCCACTATGGTGGAGTTGGAATGCTCCAGAATTGTTCATTTACGTTTGCTTCCTGCATAGGCCCTAAACTAGTGGTGTGTTGCACTGAATCAGAAATCCATTTTTTTTCTTCTAGAATAAAGACAATGACACTCTTAAAGACCTACTTAAAGCCAATGTTGAGAAACCTGTAAAGATGGTGGTGTACAGCAGTAAAACACTGGAACTGAGGGAGGCCTCTGTGACGCCAAGCAACATGTGGGGAGGCCAAGGCTTGCTGGGAGTCAGTATACGTTTCTGCAGCTTTGATGGGGCAAATGAGAATGTATGGCACGTGTTGGTAAGTGTTACACAGAGTTCTAAAAAAACCTCTCTTGTGACTGCTCATAATGTAAAATAGATAATCTTCCAGCAGTGGCTCATGCTTTTAATGAGAGATTCCTTGTTGTAATAGTTTAAAAGGACATAAGCAAGTCACTATTTTTTATATATATTCTAATACATAGTCATATCTTCACCCCTCCCCTTAAAGTAGTACTATCACTTTGTAGCTAATATGTAATTTTGAAAGCACTTTCTAGATCAGGGCTTATAATTTTAAGTCCTTTGCTACTAGCCAGACCTGAAAAGTTACTCGCCACTACAAGCCATAACATACCCACCAGGCCTGAATTTCTACTCGCCAGGGCTAAATTTTCACTTGCCATTGGCTAGTGACGAGTTGAAATTTTGAGCCCTGTTCTAGATCACATATTTCTGTTAGCCTTTTTTGTTTTGTTTTGTTTAGTAATAGTCTGCGATATTTCGCTGTATTTATCATAGTGGATAGGCTGGCATGCTTCTGAGAAAACAAACATTTCATACTACACCCCATCCATACTGGTGAATACAGAATTATTTGCTTAAGCTGACAAATAAATAAACCTAAATATCACAAACTATTGTTTGATATAAAAATGGCTATAGTTGATTATGAAAGCACATTTAAATAGCCTTTTTGTTACAAAGTGACAGTTCCGCTTTAAGTTCTTCTGTGCTAGAGCGACATCCACAGAAATGTGTGACGACTCCTGATTCTCAAGTAGATTAAATGACATCTTAGATCGTACTGAAAACTGATTTCATCTTTGAAGTGCTAAAAATCGTTTGCTTTCAGTTTTATCAGACATGTCAGAGCATATTGAGACTGATATATTAAGAAGAACTGGAGTAATTTTGGAGAAAATAAGGTTTACCATAGGGGATAAATAAACTTCCCCATTGATTTAAATGTGAATTTTAAATCCTTGAATGCAAGACATTGCTTCTCAGTCCCTTGGAAACCTCACTAGCATTCAAGGGCTTAAAAGTTCCATTTAGTTCAATGGGGAATTCTAGGAATTTGTCTTCTCTTTTTCCCCTTTGGTGTTATGATGGGTTACTCCAGAATTAATCCAGCTCTTGGTACGTTAGCCAGTTTTGGCATGGCTATATATTTTCCTTCTACTCTAAATTTTTGTTCTGCGATGATCGTTGTTAATACAAAAATTGTTTATTATGTACTTTGGCACACCTATTAAGTGTAAACAAAAAAAACACGACCCAGAGATAGTGTAGTATTTAAAGAAGCAGTAAACTTTTTCTATGTGGAGAAATGTGTGAGCTTTTCCAGCTGAATAAGGCCCCTTTCACACCTGTGACACCAATGCAGTAATGGTACTGTTATCATTCTCCTTTATATAGCTCCAACTTATTTGACAGTGCTGTACAACACTGAATTGACACATACAGACATTAACTAGAACAAATGGACATAAAAAGCTTACAGTCTAGAGATAGGTGGGTGGGGCACAGAAGGAGTAAGTGCTATGGTGTAAGTGCCCCCAGCCACATCAACTGCTGGTCAGTGTGTGGGAGAAAGACATGCTGGTTACATTCATTGTCACTCATGGTGAAAGGTGAGCTGCTGGGCTATCATGCCTTTTTACTTGGACGATTATCACCCAGGAAGCTGTGTCTTTACTATATTCACATACAAATGTACAATAGATGCAGTTGGGCCACCGGCAGATGCCTCACATGAGTGATATAATAATAATACAATATCAAAGTGTTTTACCAGGAAGGATACATTGAGATTGTCTCTTCTTTTCAATTATTTCCTGGGGGTATAGATATTATTGCCCAATTTAAAGCGGAACTACCACCCGACAAAATCTTTAGCTTAACTAAGTCCCCATCTGGCGACTAGCTGCTTAGTAGTGCTAGTCACCAGAATTATTACCTTATTTAATAGATTTCTGCTCTCTTCTATGGCTGACAGTAGCACCGAGCGCGGACATCTTGCCATAGTGACATCCATGCTCCTGCGCTGTCAGTCCCTTTTGGAGCCAGCCGGCTCCTAGCCATGCCTCCTAGACCCGGCTGGGACTGAGAGCGCAGGCACACAGATGTCACTATGGCAAGATGTCCGTGCCCCATCCTGCCTGTCAGCCATTGAAGAGAGCTTAAATCTATTAACTAAGGTAATCATTCTGGCGACTAGTGCTACTAAGCAGCTAGTCGCCAGATGGGGGCTTAGTTAAGCTAAAGATTTTGTAGGGTGGTAGTTCTGCATTAATGGTACTCATTTTATCTACCTCGGAAGGATGAAGGGCTGAGGTGATCCTGCTGGGACTAGAAGCTGTGACCTTGTTGTTGAACAGATTCTACGGTTGGTGCCTTAACCAACTGAGCCATCTCACAGTTTGGAGTTTGAAGTACGCAATATTTATCTTTAAAATGTATTTGCAATTGAACTAATCAGTACTTTCATTTTCTGTATTCCAGGAGGTGGAACCAAATTCTCCTGCAGCATTGGCTGGACTGAGAGCCCACAGTGACTACATTATAGGAGCAGACACTGTAATGAATGAGGTGAAATGCATTATTGCAACACTTTGCTCAAATAGCATTTATATTATGACTTCTAGTTATGTGAAACCTTGCATGTAACTTTTTGTAAGGTCTACCATGGTATTGCAGATTTGGGATTGTTTCCTTTTACCACTTCCTACCTATTAACTCCTTGAATGCTAATGTATTCATGCATGGCAGGCCAATATGATGGAGATATCTAGCATCCAGTGTGTTAATCTTTGTAGTCAGGTCATCTAATTTTATTTTAATGTAAATAAGTGATCCTTAGCTCTAGGTAACAACACACACCGATGTGTGTTTTTCAAGCTATCCCTAATAGAGTACAGGTAGTTTAGTTATAATGACTAAGCCACGGATTACTCATCTATGATTAAGCAGGGGATATCTTGAAAAGCCGGCCTGTTGGTGTGCTTCAAGGTTTACCATTGCTAAACGCTAAACTAGACCAAAGCCAGTAGAGCTTTTTGGTTGTACTACAGAAATGTCTAAGTGTGGCTTGTGAATCTAATCATTTTTGTCCCTTTTTCTGTTTTCCGCTCCTGATAAAATTGTTTTCATAGAATACATCCTGAAGAATTTACTGAGCTTTGATTGAGTTTCCTACTCTGAAATCTGATTATTATATTTTTCAGTCAGAGGATCTTTTCTCCCTCATTGAAACACATGAAGGAAAGCCACTGAAACTTTATGTATACAACACAGATACAGACAATTGTAGAGAGGTCGTCATTACACCAAACTCTGCATGGGGAGGAGATGGCAGGTAAGGGTATTTGTGCATCATGTATCCATGATCGTTATGATTTAGGCCACCGTTAATCAATATGTTTGATAGAAATCAGTAATGTAAACTGCTGTAAAACCTTTTGTGATAAAGCGATATAAAGAGAAACATGTTTTTAACCTAATCTGTTGCAGTTCCACCTCCAGGGGGTAAATCCTTTTTAATAAGCAAAATCTAGTTGATTGTTATGATTGCTAGTTAGAAAAACTCAGCCCAACTTGTCTATGAAATATTAGGTGCCTATAACATCTAAATCTTTGAAGCTTCATGGCGCTGCTTCTAGGAAACATCATGGCATTTCCAAGATCCATTGATTTCTCAGCTTCTGGTCATTGGTGGGGAAATAACAGGTCAGGTGTGAAGGCGATCCCTGTTTAACCACAGGTGGAACAATCACAATGACGGAACAACTGATTAACCACCTGTTAACAAACAGAGTTATCTTGAAAACCTGTCCTGTTGGAGTTTCCTCAGGACTAACAGTGAGAAAAGGGGATTCTTATGCCTATCGAAAAATCCTTTTCTCTTAGTCCAATGAGTGATGCAGGGACCATGGGGTTAAGCAGTGTGCCTAGGAGGCAGGGCACTCTTAACAAAAACTCCTCCCTCTTCCTAACTGCTAATCATTCCCCTGCAGCTCCACTTTTAGTTTTTGTCTAGGAGATTGAGGAAGGGAAGAGTGCCAAAACAGCAGGGCATCCTCACCTAAATAGTTTTCTGTGGGTGGGATCCCTGTATCCCTCAATGGACTAAGAGAAAAGGATTTATCGGTAAGTAATCCTCCTTTTTTTTTTTTTTTTTTTTTTTTTTTTTTTGCATCATTGACCATGGGGATGTCCCAAATCAGTCACGGAAAAAAAAACTAATGCACACAATGGCCTCTAGACCTTTGTTGCCAAAAGTGGCATCCTGAGATGCCAAAATATTAACTTTGTGAACTGATGACCATGTTGCTTCTTTGCACAACTGGTCGACAGTAGCTTGGT
Source organism: Rhinophrynus dorsalis (assembly GCA_037306005.1). NCBI lineage: Eukaryota > Metazoa > Chordata > Amphibia > Anura > Rhinophrynidae > Rhinophrynus > Rhinophrynus dorsalis. The sequence goes on along the minus strand of CM074725.1, from coordinate 192,492,753 downwards.
TCTTCAGGGCCCATGAAGTACTGATGGACCTAGTTGAATAAGCTGTGATCCTAAAAGGAACTGGAACAGATTTTAGCCTGTATGTTTGTCTAAAAGTCTGTTTAATCCATGTGGCAATAATTGTCTTATATGTCAGTATGCCATTTTTTGGGCCTTCTGGAATAACAAATAGAGTATCGAGTGTCCTAAAAGATTGTGTAACTTGGATAAATTGTCTAGACATCTTACTACATCTAATGAATGGAGGGCTTTCTCTTTTGTGTTAGGTGGATTAGGCACAACAAAGGTAGAATCACTTCTTGATTTATGTGAAAGTGGAAACCACCCTTGTTTGGAACTCTGGAACAGTTCGTAAAAACACTTCTTGATGAAAGATAAGATGCGGTGATGCACAAGATAGTTCATGAAACTCTTCTTGCAGATACGATTGCCATGAGGAACACTGTTTTGGAGGTCAGATCTTTGATGAAATCTGAAGACAGTGTCTCATATGGAGAGGATTGAAGAGCCTCTAGCACTAGACTTAAATCCCATGGTGGATTAAGGTCTCTGTATGGAGGAACTATTCTGTCCCTGTCCTCCCCAAAGAAAAGTTTCAATTTCAGGGATGGAAGCAGTTTTTCTCTGGAAGAGAACTGACAGTGCTGAAACCTGAACTTACAGGGAGTTGACCTTTAGACCCTTTTCTGGGCCTGCTTGCCAGAAT